>JABMIG010000124.1:200898-447712 GCA_013187285.1 Cyclotella cryptica
CCAACTCAACATTTTTTATTCAAGCCATGAGCATTTGAATTCAGGAAAGACCTAGGAAATCAATCTACAGATCCTACACTTAGTTTCACATGTCCTTGGACATGTCCTACGTCCACAATTTCTCCTGGACACGTGATTTTTGTCGACATGAGGACATACATCAGTGTTGAGTCCCATGCCCACCCCATGTCCTCAGAAGCTTTGACTCACATACATTACCTAGCATTATCTAGGTACATGCCAAGGTATCTTCAGTATTTTTGAACTGCAACCTTTATGGATTGCACTTAAATGAATGTAACACACAGGCAACAGCCACACTCTTGGTATAGTTCACCTGAAAGTATCAAAAAGTGGACCCTTAAATGAAGTAAACACTCCATGTCCTCTCACATCCTGGTATGTCCTCTGTGTTCAAAATTTAATGTCCTCTGTCATTATTTGAAAACACTAAAAATGCAAGATGTCCAGGACATGTCCTGGATGGTGTCGTTTTCAACAATTCTTGGATGCAGATGCAACGGACATGTGAAACTAAGATCCTACACAGAATGAGATAACTGCCAAATTATCAGACCCTGAACTGTTGGACGACTTTCTCAATACTGGGAGAACTCCTCTTTGACAAGTAAACAAGGACAGGTCACTACTGTATTACCAAAAGCATGTTTCATAGCGACTGAAAAACCATTCCGTAAGAGCTTCAAACACTCTACAGGGCATTGCACCAGTAACACAATCATCAAGATTCCACTAGATAGTGGATCTGATGGTGATCTAATGTTTCATGAAAAAGGAACAGTCATGTACTTTCTTTACTTCACTAATAAACTGTCGGTCTTAAGTACCATCCGAGTATAAGTTCCGATGTCCTGATTGCAAGAACAATTTGTTTTTCTATTGTTTAAATCCATAAATTAGAGCCAAAAATGTTTTGAATGGTTTCTCCTTGCCTACAGCAACACAACCATCTGCAGATGTCTCCATAACTTTGTGTGGTTGCTGAGCTATGTTGAAAAGCAACAAAACTCACAACACATCAGAGCACAACAAAAAGAAAGCATTCTGTGCCATTTGACTCGGAGTTGGTACAAGAATTAGAGGGGAAATGATACCCTATCGTATGAGTAGGTAAATTGGGTAAATTGTCAAGATACCAATATTATCCTCCATAATAGAAACACCAACTTCAATCATGGTATAACTACCATTGAAATGTATGTTTTCACATTTGTGGTAAGGTAAGACCCACAGTTTATGGTAGGCAGGTACCAAAATCTTGGCACACATCAAATGGGAGATTCCTAACAAAAGGAAGGAGCAAAGTCAACCTAAATGTCATTGAATATAGCAAGGAGATCTGGTAACACCAGATGTTGAAGGGTACAATTAGTACAGGGTCTTGAAGCCAGTTTTTGACCTCATTTTTGGATGTAAAACCGTGAACGAGTTAGGAATTGTCCTAGATTGAAAGATATAACAATTGGTGATATCATTTTGCCAATGAGAGATAACAATAATCTGACCATGTCAAACATGGATAGAGCCTGGGCTCTAAACAACAGCATGGTGCATGGACCGCAAACGCTGCAAACAAAAAACACCGGTAACCTCCCGGTACTCTCAAGTGTATAGGGAGGTTACCAAAGCCCCCCGGAATGGCATCTTCCGATAACCTCCCTGTACACTTCTGTAACACTCCGGTACACTAGTGTACAGCAGGGTTAAAAGAGTGTACCAGTGGGTTACCGGAAATTTGAGACCCACACCAGTCTTCCAATTTATTTCTACGTACGATAGGAATTGGTACTTTTTTGCAGGAAAACAGACTTCTCAGTAAGTCTTAGAATCAATATCAATCAAATTAGGGGCTATAACAGCATTATTTTATGGCTAAAAAAATGTTTACCAGTGGCACACCGGAAATGTACAGGTGAGTTACCGGAAGTTTACGGGAGGGTTACCGGAAGTGTACAGGAGGGCTACCGGGTCTGAAATTATACTGTTGGACTACAGTAATATTGATCAGAGTATTTGCAATTTATCTTCACTAATAAAATTAAACATACTTCATCATCATGTAAATTCTGGGCCCTCCCCATACATCGCACACCACCCTGAGTCCACCAAAATGCCACAATTTCAGCCCCAAGCTAAAAACGATACTGCAGACCATACACCAAGGTAGAAGAATATTAATTATTTAATTGAAACTAAGCTGACATCAAAACAATTGTAAAATAGTTTGATTTCTTCATAACTCACCTGAACTATTTACATGCCGCTGCCAGTTGTTGTTGGCTACACGGCCGTGCCAGGCTGGATGCCAAACTCTGTCTGTGGGCTGAGTTTTGGCTGTTCCTGAGGCTGGCCTGAAAATAAATAAATTGAAAATTAGATGTAGTTAAAACAACTGTAGATATATTTGTATTCCATGCAACTCACCTCTCTTAATATACCCGCTGCTGCCAATTGTTGTTGGCAACATGGCGGTGCAAAGCAAAATCCCAAACTCAGTCTGTAGACAATTTTGCCGGTAGGCCTGTGACTATTTAATTGGAAAAAAATTAACATGGGGTGAGTATAATACTGCCAAAAAAGATGAGTTCTTTACAACTCACCCTCAAAATATACCTGTCGCTTCCCATTGTTGTTGGCTACATGGCGGTGCAAGGAGGGAGGGTTAATCAGTCTATGGACTGAGTTTCGGCCGTTCCCATTATGGGCTGGTGGGGTATCAATGATGTAATTGAAAAAAATATATGACATGTGAAAGCAGTGAGAGGGCACACTGCAACAGTTGCTTCTGGGTCAAGCACCGGTGTTGTAGTATGGTATGTACTATAACTATGTCATACATACTGTATACTGTAGGAATATGTCATGCAAGAGTGAGGTGCAGTGATACTAAGGAGTAAGTATCAATCATGTAGACACACTTCACCAATTTTCAGCCCCATGTGTTATTCTTGTGTTCTCATTTTTTGGCGCAGTCACTTCTGATAGTACCATATTGTGGGTACGATATACAGTAAATGGCATACTTGATTTGAAAATATAAATAGGTCCAATAAGCACTCACCAAATAAAATTATAGATCAAGCCTAGAATTGAAACCAAAACTAGACCCTACAGGTGATCTTGCTGTTTATAACTTGTGATTTGCAAAATGTGAGTCATGAATCACACAACCACTCAGAAGATTTTTTTGCTACAAAGCTTCGCGTGATAAATGTATCTGTGGCTTAAACAATACAAAAAAACGGTAACCCTCCAGTACACTCTTGGGACTTCCGGTAACCTCCCTGTACACTCTGACATTTTGAGAGTGCATTGGAAGGCTACTGGTGTTTTTTGTTTGCAGTGAAGTATGCATGACTCAACACAGTGGGTAGTACATATCGAAGACATGAAGTAGGTCAAGGCAAACCTCCAATCAGTTGTTAGCATCAACGTGCTCACCTTAGTCTCTATGACCAAAATAAGTTACTGGAATCACTCACAGAGTTTGAGGAACTTTTTCATGGAACACTAGGTGATTGGAAAACATAGCCCATTTTCTTTGAACTAAAGGAAAGCATTAAGCCATACCACGGCAGGGCATACCCAGTACCAAAGTCATGCAAAGTAAGAACTATCAAAGAATTAAATAGACAGTGTGATCTGGAAGTGTTAGAGGTTTAGTCTGCATTGGAATGGCCACCAATCATTCATAACACCCAAGAAAGACAAAACCATGAATGTGATAACTGATTTTAAACAAGTAAATAAATGACCTGTCAGGAAACCATTCTGGTTACCTAAAATCAGTACAATTCTGCAAGAGCTAGAAGGATTTACCTGTGCTACAACTTTGATTTGAACACGGGGCACTATATCATTAGATTTGATCTTGATTCATCTAAAATTTGCACACTCATTTTTACATGGGGTAAACACTCTTACCTCTGATTGCCAATGGGCATTGCAGGTTCCCCAGCCATTTTTCAAGCAAAAATGTCGGACCTAATGGTTGCCTTAGAGTTCGTACAAGCTTACCTTGATGATTTGTCATGCATCACAAAGCCAAGCCTGGAAGATTACCTTGACAAATTCAGAATGGTCCTGACAAGGTTGTAAGAGGCGGGCTTGCAAGTCAACACCGTAAATCATCCTTCTGCGCTATTGAAATGGAATACCTAGGGTATAACATCATGCGCTATGGAATTATACTCCAACCAAGAAGGTGCAAGTGATACTCCTCATTACACCACCAAAACAAGTCAAAGACCTTGATATGTTTTTTGGCATGGTACAGTTCTATCAAGGTCTTTGTGCAAGATGCAGCAAAATGCTTGCCCCCCTCACCTCACTGATAGGAGATTGTGGTCATATCAAAGTCACCAGCACCAATAAGATAAAGAAATGTCCATGACACTGGGAAATAGTACATCAAAATGCTTTCAATGACATGCAGGCTATAATTGACAAGGATGTAGTCTTGGCCTACCCTATTTATTCAATGGAATTTGAGATATACACTGATGCCTTGTGTAAACAACGTGGGTCAGTAATGACTAGGGGAAATCAACCACTACCATTTTTCAGCATGAAATTGTCCGTGGCCAAACAAAAGTAGAGTGTTACCAACCTTGAACCACTGGCCATAGTGGAGACACTGAAAGAGTTCAAGGGCATGCTGTGGGGACAAACTAAAAGTCTATACAGACAATAAAAATCTAATCCAAGATGCTCTTGGGTTAACGTCTGACTGCATCTACTGGTAGAGATTCCTCTCAAAGAGTATAGCCCCAAAATCATGTACATAAAAGGCATACAAAGCACTGTTACCAACACCATCTCTTGTTTTGATTCTAAATGAGCAATAGAATTGGATGACATTCATGAAATGCTGGTGTTACTACACTGAGCAACAAGAGAGTGTCAAAAACACATCTGCACACCAAGAACAAATAAATCTGGTGTTTGCAGCAAAACCACATCAATGATGATGTGATTTACCCACTACCGCAAGGGAAATCGCCCAAGCACAAAAACTCAATGCCATCCTGAAGAAACAAAAAGACATGTATTCCTCAAAATTGGTGGAAGATACAGACATGTTATGACAAGATGGTCATCCCTGCAGCTCTTCAACACTGTGCAGTTAGTTAGTATCACCACTATATACAGCACCCTGGAAACACAAGACTTGAACAATCTTTTCATGCTGCAATGTTCTGGAAACATAGGAGATGTAACATCTGTAAACATCTATCAAAAACTGTTGAATATGTCAAGTTAACAAACTACATGAGCACAACTATGGGAAACTGCCTACAAAGCTTGTCATCACAAACCCTTGGGAGGTGCTATGTGTTGTCTGGATTTTGTAGAACAAAAGATGGGACAGATATTGAATACTTTGATTAACCCAGCTTCCAGTTGGTTTGAAACAGTGTAACTGCCAGGAACCGCAGATGAAGTTATTCTCATGGATACAAAGGAGCACAAGGGCTCCAAGACTCATGAACAAACTAAATTACTATACTTTAACAGATCAGCTGCAATGATTAGTAATTTAGTCTTTAAGACATCATGTAGCTGCTAGTCACATTGTCAATACATTATGTGTGACAACAGAAGCAAATTCAAACTTCACTTTGAAGTTCTTTTTTGAATCATATAGGATAAAGCGTAAGCCAATCAGTGAAAAATGCCACAAGTGAATGATAAAATGGATCAGGAGCATCAAGTAATTACAGTGACGATTGGCACTACTGAACTAGACATGGTCAATGCAGTAGTGGCCAGTGACATAGATGTGTTCATAACAAATGCAGCATAAGCCATTCACTCAACGCACCACACAGGTGCAGCAATTTTTGGTCAGGACGTGTTATTTGACACCCCCCTCCGTACAGACTGGAATGTAATTGGAGACCATAGGCAGCACCAAACTGACTGCAACACGGAATGGGAAAATTGCTCCCACCATGATTAGAAACTTCCTAGACAAGATGGTATCCTCCACAAAGATGAAAGTCCGTATGAATGTGATACTTGGACTATCACATCAGACCAACATGGCACAAAATCTGAAAGATTAAACATCCAAAAAGTCACAATCTTTTTCAACAATCAAACTTAATCAGTTCTTAAATGTTGTTTTTAGACATTATCTCCCTCTGTGATAAAACACTTACACTTATATAAACTATTAACAGACTTTACAGTTTTCTATTGTCACTACTTGTGGTAATTTTTCCGTTTAAGTAGGATCCATTCATTGGGGCAAGTGACATAGGCCAAGAGTTAGCCTCATTTAGTACCCCTAGGTACTAAAATTGAAAAGTATCATTCACCTAAAAGTAAAAGGTAAAATCCCAAGTAATTGGGACTTCTCATGGGGAGGGCCTCCATTGCCCCTAATCCCCAAATGCATTGACTCCCTAAAACATATCTCCTTTGCCCCAACCAAGAGAACACTCTTGAGAAGGGTGCAAACATAGTTACATTCTGTGTAGAATGTACACAGTTTCATTTTGGAACAAAAGGGACAAGTATTACCCTTCCATCCTCATTTACAATGTAAAACCAACTCATAAAAGACTGAGAACACATTTGAAAATATCTCTGCAAAAATTATCACCTAAAAGTAATACTATGTATTTTTGTCCAACAATATACTTAGGTTACAGCGTAGCAAATCATCTTCATCGCACACAAGAATAAATCACTTTCACTGTGCACAAGAATGTAACATATGGGTATTGTTTCCTTTGCAGCTCTGCATACTGTTTGGTTCACAAGCTGACCTCGAAGGCCAAATGGATGATGATACTATTTGCCATATGAGGTTTAATCTTGAATGTTTGCTCAAATTGTATGTCTAGAAATCGAGAATCAAGGGACTTCGCCAGCCTGGTCACTAAGGGCATTTTCTTCCATTTGCTTGTAGTTATATTTTATGTGCAACATTTAGCCTGATTGGACTCAGGATGACTTTGTGATTGTTGGCACTTTCCTGTTAAAGAGGGGGGAAGTTGTACTCCTTGATGGTCTTCATGACCGTCTCACAAGAAACATCATCAGGGAAGTGATGTCCTCTTACAGCATCTTAATGAGGACACCTGGGGAGATGAGAATTTGGAGGTAAGCAATCATCCTGAACACTAGAGAATGGCATTGGATGCATATCTTATAATGTCTACAGACAACATTGCAAACTTGGCAGACTTTCCAGCAATGCTTCAATAGTTGGAATATTGAGGACATGTGACATGAGTGGTGGTAAAAAATCAATGATGTTCTGCCCAATAAATGATTGTAATAAATCCCAGTCACAGGCACATCTTGCATGGGTGGAAAAAGGAATGAATGTTACCCCATCAGCCGCATAAAAATTGCCTAGGGAAACTTTTTGAAGTTCAGAAAAAATCGGTTGAAACCCCCACAATTTCAACCCAGATGAAGGCCGATGGTCTTTATCATTACCAGTTTGTTACCATATATACTTACATGAACCGTCATTATAGGAGGTGAGGGACTTGACAGAAAAAGAAAAGATGTCTATTCAACCCTCTTACCAGTACTAGTGCCTCTTACCAGTTCTAGTGCATTGACCTGAGCCGTTCGACGCAAAAAAATATCACGCAAAAAATATAGGTAAGTTCGACAAGGGTCGAAGAGTTTATTTTTATGAGCATATTTTGCTCCAATTGTGAGGATGGAAGGGCAGTGGAGCTGCTCTTCCAGTCCAAACAATACAAACAAAATGTGTGTAGATTCTACACACATTTGGTATGTATTTAGCCTTATTAAATGAAGGGGCTATCGACTCTGATGTTCTGGAGCCCATAGGGCAGTGGATTCCTGTGGTGGGGAGTCCTAGCCTTTTGGACCAGGGCGGTGGACTCCAATGTTGGGGAGTCCTTGCCTTTTGGATCAGGGGCAGTGGCCCGCGGGGAGTCCTGAGAATGCTCCTTTTGTATTTTGTACCAATGGGTACAAAAATAGGCTGATTCTTGGCCTATTCATGCATATCTAACCCAAGTATAGCTACTTGTGTCGAAACAACCCAAGTATACCAGATGTGTTGGATTTTGATGTGTTCGAGAGCATTTCAGCATTTTCTGACATCTCCATCAAATTCTATGCAAAAAGTTGGGCAAGATGGTCCCCACAACCGCATCTATTGCCTCAATATTACAAAATTCTTGACAGATGACAACAGCGACACCATGTTTGCTGCTCCCGACAGCAAATCCTCTACACCAAGCCCAATTCATACACCACCAGGAACCAAAAGAGGCACAAGAGTTCAGTGCTGTGTTTGTGGGATTGAGGATGGCATTCAAAACATATTGAAAAGAACACCAGGTTGTGTCATCATTCCATGTCCAGGAAGGAAGTTATATGAGAAAGTGGATTGTGGTATGCATGTCTGATAAGTGCAATTTGTAAGCAAATTGTATTCCTCTGAAATCTGATAAACTAATCTTTCGTTTGCCAGAGTTTCAAGGATTGACATGTTTCAAGATAGCGCATCATCAGGAAGAAAAAGATTTATGGAAGTGTAACCTAACTCACAAGAAGTTCTTGACTCAGGTGGGCCATCAAATGAACAATACTGAAGACATAATTCCCCGGTCGTACAATGTGCAAACATCACATCCACTATACATTATATTGAGGGAGGCATACGGACTAAAATCAATTCAGCGTGTCAAGGGTGCAGGAAAAACAACAGGACAATGTGATGAAGAATAGGATGAAGAGTAGATGGTAGCAACAAAAGTGAAGAGAACAATTAATATTTTCATTGTGTTCCGTCTTCTGCATTGTTACGTTCAACCATTTTGCAACAAATTTGCAAACGAGTGAATTATCAAATGGACTGATCTCCAAATTTGGACTGTTCTCCAAGTAAAGGCCTAACCCTCCTCATCAACGTCCCTGTGACCAGTGTAATTACCTGGACTGGGAGCAAGGGCTCGGATGAAAGAAGGGCCTAACCCTCCTCAACGTCCCTGTGACCAGTGTAATTATCTGGACTGGGAACAAGGGCTCGGATGAAAGCAACAAGGACACAACGACCCAAAATACCATGTTTGGCCCAAACATAAGTGCGATAGAGGTGATTGCATTTTTTGGACGCGTCGAGCGAATCGTCGAGCAGCAACAACTCTCCTTCAAGCATTTCACCAAATGTGATTGCCTTGCACAGCTCTTGGTTACAAAGCGAGCAGAACGTGTGAAGTGATGATGATGGAGATGACAAGGTGAGAGAGGAGTATGGCAATTGATGATGGATTGAAGGGATGATGATTGATGAAATGGTTCAGGCAGGAGGAAGGTGAGAGGGAGCTTGTGATCCAAAATGTGGGCCTGCTTAAAAGTGGCTTAAAAGTGCTATACTAATGTCAAAATTGACTCAAGTATAGCCTATACAAGGAATTTTTTGGTCCTAGTATAGCACTTTTAAGGCATTTCTCACTAAGAAGGTTAATGAACATAGCAAAGTATACTAAATTAAAAACATAGTTTTACAAACTTTCTTATTGGAGAACATTCATTTCTCTCACAACACTTGAAATAGTGTATATACTTCAATTTTGAATGACACCAATTTTGCAAGACAACCCTAACAGTTGTTTATTATCTCAAAATCAGGTGTGCGCAAGTGTGGAATGTGTCAAAATAAAGGTTGTCAGTTTTTTTAACTGCCAAACTGTTAGACTAATCTATATCATTATAACAGTAAGGATCTGTGTTGTGCGACACTAAATGGTTCAAATCCTGTGAAAGGGTCAGAAAAACTAGAACCCTAAAAAACCATACAATTGAAACAGAAACGCACAAAAGTTGCAAAAACTACCACAGCAGGGTAGGGTCATTTGAGAGACGAGAACGTTTTCAGGCATTTTCTCAATGATGAACAGGACTTAAACCTAACACGACATGAAACAATTGGCAACCGCTTTAAAATTAACTCAACGAACAAAATCCAAAACGTAAATTTGGCCACATGGACCGTAATGAATGTTGTCCACTCTAGATTGAAATCAACAAGATTGAACAGAATTCTCACCAATTTTAAACAGTCATAAAGCAAGACTGACCAATGAATGAGCCCCTCATTTATTCATTCCATCTTTTTCATCAACCAGTGCCATAAAATTCATGTGGCATAATGCCACCTAAGGAGGTCAATAGCGCATTATGTGGTCACAAAGGGGTGAGTATAAAGCATTACAAGATCTTTAATGCTAATTCAGAAAGTGTATGATATTGTACCTTACATACCTCTTCATCATTATTTTTCTTGCAAAAGTAGGTATGTCAACAGATCACAGCAGAATGTGAGTATGTATGAATTTTATTAATAAATTGACCACTTATTCATGACTTTCCATTCACTCCCACAGAAGTGAAAGTTTTGTATGGCAGATGTTGCATACTTTTGTCAATTTGTTATGCAGTTCTGTAAGGAACAACCCTGCACAAGAAGTAAGACCTGTTCTGTCAATCATATTTGTAAATAAGTTGCATCCTATTTATTTTTGACTCCACTCCCATGAATAGGCATGAAATCACATCTATTGACAGATATTTGTTGGTGCTCTTGATCTTGGTGTCAAACTAAAACACGTGGTGGGGTGGATTTGCAACTTTCGTTGGGTAAGTTAATGTGAATGCAGAAAATATCTAAAAATGTCATGTCACATCTAAATGGGCTAATAAATAGGGTCAAAAACAATGAATCATTGGAGCATACCTAAAACACATTTTGTAAATCGCATTTACACATTTACACATTTTTGTGTGTTTTGGCACAAAAATTTTCTGCAAATTTACACAAATTATGTGTAAATTACACAAATCTTGGTTGACGAGAGGCCTTTGTCGACCATTGACACAAATGGCAAATCACATTTACACAAAAAAAAATCCTGTATGATCGATCCCCCTCTACTCTAGACTCGTGACTGGGAATCAAAATTCAATCTGCCAGAAATACTGTTTATGATTTACGTTTTAGGCAAGATTAATCGTTGCTTACACAAATTCATGCAAATCTGATATGTGTAAATGCGATTTGCGAAATGTGGTTTAGGTATGCTCCATTATGTCAGAGAAGGTGTGTAAGGGATCCAATGTGACGACACCTTCCTAATGGATTGAGGTTACAGGAAATGGGCATAAGCTCCATCGAGAGATGCTTGGAATTTGCAATGACAGACATGTTCTAGATGTATATTAGGGTCGTCAGAGTTTTACCTAAGGCCCGTAGTTTTGTCTTTTTGGCTATATTAGAAGTTACATTTACTTAAGTCCGCGCTCAAAGATCTTGTCTCGTCTAAGGGAAAACTTTGATGACCCTCACATCATTCCCAAGACGAAGTTGTTGTGTTTTTGTACCTTTCCTGGAAAACATCATTTTCTGCGTTGTTCTGCCACCACCACTCATCCATAGACACATAACCCGCACTACACCTCTCAACCGCAACACAGGTGCATGTACGTATGGTGCATATCAACTCACTAGCACAAGCGATCCCACCAACAGCACATACTTCACAACACGAGATCACCCTAAGATCACGTAATACTTTGTACGCATAAAATCAGTACTAAGTTTGAATGTTATATGTAGTTGTGCTACATGTATAAAATAAAATAGTTTTTTGGAAACGAAACCAAGATGATATGGAATCTCAGAGGTTTCGTCTCGGTCTCGAAGATTTCACCTCGAGCCCAAGACAGCGAATTGTTCGCAAGTTGAAGATGCTACTCCAACCTTCGAATTTTAGGGATAAAGCCAGATGTCGTCGGCAAAATGACTCGAGACCAGCTGTGCGAATTGGATTTATTACCCTTTATTATTTAAATTCCAACATAGGTCTACTGGTATGGTACTAGTAGGAGTTCATCTTCGTCACCTTGGCCTTGGCCTCAAAAAACTCTGATGACCACTATTGTGCTACCACAATTACTCGTTCAATATTGCAATCATTACTGACATTATAGTGACTCATTTTGACTTCAGACTGCTACCATAGACATCACACATCAACAGAACATTCATAAGCTCAGTCTGTGATTTCCAGCCAGTTACAGTTATTTTTGTCAGAGTTTCTTACAAACTTTGGCGGACTGTGATAAAAACTCACACATGCAAGAATTGTTCGGTGGGGCAAAATACTGTCCTGGAGATGCCGGGGATTGAACCCGGGACTTTGCGCATGCAAAGCGCACGATCTACCACTGATCTACATCCCCGTGGTATTGGCAACAATGCTTTCTGAACTTTGTCATAGTCAGGGGATAACGGTAACTAGTTCAGCTACACTACGTGTGGCTGCAGTACCATAATTCTATGCGTTGTATGCTTGTCGCTTGGCATGTTAATATTTATTAAATGTTACGTTGGGCATGACTGAGAGACCATCGGTAAACTAGACCAAACAGGTTTCTGTAGGTTTCTGTCATATCAAACATTGCATTAGGTAGTTTTATGTTCAGATGGCAGGCACCATAGATGTTATGTTATGAACGACAGATCAACAGTAAATTTCTATGAACAAAAAGTGTGCATGGTATTCTATCTTGCAGTAGTACCTGTTGAACCCATGACGGCATCATACATAGACTTTACTTGATCATATCCTTGCTCTGTTTTAGATGAATCAAGTTTCAAGAACAGTTCCCACTCTTCCTTCCATCGACTTGTAGCCCACGCTTTCCAACTCTCGTCATATTCTACTTGAGTGGTCATCAAGTTTTGCCTCCACCAGTTGTGATAATGTCGATCATCAACATCAAAAATATCTGTCACAAACGGAAATTTGACAGTTTCCTTGCTCCTCACCATGTTCATATAAGCTAGGCCCAAATTTTTCTTCATGGGTGGGCTGGTTTTGTATTCACCTTCGGTGTCCCAAGAGCTAGCTAGCTCAAGCCACCCTGCAGCTTCAACGATGGATGGTAGCACCAGCTGGCTGTGGCCGTTGTTTTTCAATGCTAAGTCAAGGAGATATGTTGATCTTGATACCTTGAGACAGTTTAGTAGAATAACAGAAGAGAAATGGGTGAGACATTGAACGGTGATGGCGAATTATGGTTTGTTATGTTTCATTCACCATATGCTCAAAGAACTCTCTACTAATTGTCCATTCCCATGTGGAACTGGGATATTTTTCGTAGCTTGGTAGATTTCGGGACAAATGTCCAGATACAACGATCCAATCCCTTGTGCTATCGAGTCGATAAGTCTCGGCTGGGTGATAGGTTTCGTTCAATCGAGGCACAATTTTGCGAACGAGCCCGTGCGGAATTTCCTCATACTTGTTTGTGAAAGCAATGTCGTCATAGTTGATCTTGCCGCCAATGAAAATTTTCCGATCAAACTTGTTCATGTTCGCATCTACTAGCTCTGAGAATGTAAAGCCTCCATTGACCCAGGATAGGGTATTGCCTTTCGTGTAGTGCGTTCCTGGGAAAGCAACATCAGGATACAAGGGCTGCTTTGTTTTCCTTGACAGTCGGATTAATAGAATAGATATCAGTAATGTGTTCGGTTTTATCAGACCTTGCTGTATGAAGTCTTACCACCAAGGATACTAACAAAGAAAAGACGGCATATGTGAAAGTGAGGGAGGGTACGTTTCGAAATTGACGTCTATCATGAGACAAAGTCGCTTACCGTCATCATGCTTGCAAGGTCATCACAGTTTATTTTTCATTTCCGTTAGTTTGCCGTTTCATGAAAGTGTCGTATCCCCTTTCAAAAGTCTCACCTCAAATTAATACTGCGAATGTCACTTCTGACCCCTTCACATTCTTGCAGATACCTCACACTAGTCCATTGTTGATCGTAGTTAATAAGCAACAATGAATTGTGTGGAAGCGTTTCCAAAATCGACATGGCGTAACTGCGAAAATATGAATTTGAACGTTGATCACTGAGAACGTAGTTCTGTCGATATTGACTCAATGGGAGCAAAAGCGTAGCAACAGATAGCACCAGAGATAACGGCACTGATATTCGAGATGTCGCTGTGACAAGGTTGTTCATTCCCACACCAAGCAGTATGAAAGCTAAAATATTACTGTGCATCCAAAACCTCTTTAAATGTTGGAAAAGCAAAAAGAGAAGGATACGCAAGTCGAGTACGACAGATTTCTGTAATGTCTCGTGAAGACTCTCACCTGATGTATCCCAAAGAGAAGCGGATTGGAGAGTGGTAAATTCGAGAGTGAATGAAATATACCAAGATAAAAGACTAAGGCAAATGCGATAACTTTTCCTGCATTGTTGGTGATCTTCAACTCGCGGCAATGCGTTTTGATTTGCTTAGCCATTTTCGTATTTTTTGCTTTACGCTTTGCTTGAATGGCTTGGTTTCGGTTCGTAGGCAAATCTATTGATTGACCCAATAATCCCAGCAAGAGAAAGCCACGTGCCCAAGGATGAGAAATCTGACAAATGGCAAAGTCGTATGCCCATTTCCGACCCCGAACAAGCATTCCCTCCGACAAAGAATCGTCTCCACTGAACAATCTGAGAGTCCCATAGTCTCTTCTTAGCAAGTGATGGATGAAACCGGAAAGGGAGGTGATATCTCCCCAGGAGCCGGCATGAGGACGGAGGATCGCCAATAGTGGTAGAGAAATGTACACGCTAAGACCAGCCAAGAAGGATAGAGTCGACGTAATAAAAAGCTTTGGTTTTCGCAATATGGATGATTGGTAACACACATAAGTTGCTACCGGGAAAATGAGTAGAATAGAGGTGTGTTGATTCGTCAATGACAATCCGCATAGAAATGCACCCGCAGCAATAGTTTTCCAATTATGCTCAGCATTGGTTGTTTCCTTACTTTTCGTAGAGACGACAGTTTCTTCGTAAATTACCAAAACATAGAGGATCGCCGATACAAATAAAATGTGCAGTGCAAACACCTCTGCTTCCTTGTTGTATTGCCACATGAGCGGAGAAAATGAACACAGGAGGCTCGTAGATATGGCGCACAAAAGTTTTCCAAACATTGTCGACAGTGACAGCACATGTCGCAATAGATTTTGATTTGATGCTGTTGATGCTTCCTTGACACTTTCGTCTCCGAAATCTCTACTCAGTCGAAAGACTATTGACGACAGAAACCCGGACGAAATGGATCCAAATAGACAAGAAGTCACATTGACCCAATACACCGGAGATCTTACATCATCGTAACCAAACAACGACCCGTCCCACCAAGAAGATGAATTTCGCATCACCCGAACGACGAGAGCAACGATCAAAGTGTACAGCGGATAACCTGGCGGATGTGCAGTTCCCAAGGCACATCCTTCCGCGACGAGCTCTCCCGCATCTCCGCCGGCGATCGAATTGGACGTTGTTGACACGTAGACGACGAATGTGACGAGGCATGGGATCAGAAACACTAGCTGTCTAATGATAGCGTCTGTTGCAGCAGTTGATACGGCCATGTTGACGGTAGATTTCGAGTAACTGAAATTTGAACTTGATGAAATTGGATTTTATGGTAGGATGAATCCTTGCAAAACTTCTCTTCTCGAGTAAGAGGTCATTAGTGAAAGTTTAAAAGTATTTTAAAAAAATATATCAAACTCATTGAGGTAGAATTGCCACGCCCTTACAGAATGATGAATGCTCGTTTGTTTTGTAGTAACACCGTTCCTCTCCACGATGTAAATCTCATCGTCATCAAAGTGTGTTCCACGAAGGCGAGATGATAATGTTGCGTAGCATGAAAATGCGCACCACATGAAATGAGAGGACACACATTAGCATTAGGGTTGTAGACTTGAAATGAATTTATGCCATATGGAAGAAATGGAAATTCATGGTTTTGATGTTAGAACCTCTCGCCGGCAAGTAACAAGTTAAGAATCAATACATTCAGTTCCTATTTGTATCACTGTTTCGAAGTGAAGACATTGCTGTGGGGTCGAATTAAATGAACGCGAAAATGGAACATCGAGAAAATCAATTGATATCCTCTATAGGAGGGAAACCGTAGATATGAACCATTTAGGGGTAGCGATCAATGATTGCTGTTCTGCCGTAGTCGAGAGAGGAGACAGGGGCACCTCGAATGGAAGGATGTCAGAGATGCAGTCAGTCGGGCTTGATTGGGTCTACATGATGTAGGGTGAGAGTGGGTCTATACTGGGTCTAAAGTGGTTGATATGTGGGTGACTGTGGGTACTTGTGGGTATTGTAGTTGTGGGTGATCATTCAGTGATCATAATGAAAATAATATTTTAATGTTATGAGTTCTGTGACACACGCGCGTTAAAGATAAAACTTAAGCGCGAAAAACGTAGTAAATTCGATTGACGGGCTGTAATGATCCTGATCACAAGCCGAATTGCTTATGCTATTTCAACTCAACGCCCAATCACGACTCATTTATTGTGGCACGACAGGCCCTCTCGTTGACAGCTCTTTCTCACCAATTTTCTAGATCTCGCTTTCTCATCATCTCGAATCGCCTTCCCACTTCGAACTTCGATTGTCGCCACACAATCGCACGTTTCCGTACTACGAGTCAATCTCACCCTAACTCTGAACCCTCACAAAATGCACGCCGATGACTATCTCTCGGTTGTTCGCCTACGGCAGCGTTTCACGACACTTGGTTCAAGCATAAATTCAATCCACTACTACTGTACTGCTAAGCACTCAGCGTTTCGTCCGCTCCGTCCATCACAATGAGCTGGAAATCGCGGAAAAATGACTGCACATCCTCCCTCTCCAACAAATGCTGCGAAAACCGCGGCTACAATCTCCTTACATTCACCCTCGTCCTCTCTTTCTGCAGCTTCCTGATGTTCCTAACGTCCGTTATCAACACTCACTATAACTACAACACCAAGCCATATCGAGACTGGGTCCTAGCGGGAGGAGTCACCTCCAACTCTGCCAACTTCCGCGTTCGAGGTCCCGCAAGCGACGACGGGATCAAACGAGAGTTCGTGCTCAGCATCAACCCGAATTTAGCCATCGAAAAGGACCAGATCTTGGTCACTCATGTATCCTACGAAGACTTCACGAAGCAAGAGCATTTCATGAAACGAATCAGCATCAACAGTTTGTCGCCCACGACGACGTATTATTACGGGATTACTTATCCTCAGTCCATTCCCAATTCGGCAACTATGGCGGGAGACGTGGGTAAATTTACTACGCCTCCTGCGGATGGATCTAGGGTGAATTTTACCATCGCTACGGGTTCGTGTTCATTGACTGGGTCGACGAATGCGATGTTCGCCAGCGCGTTAGACTTGAACCCCGTTTTGTTTATCCATGCTGGTGATTTCCATTACGAAGATTTGGACACATTAGATATCGATGAGAGGTTGCAAGCGTATGATAAGGTTATGGGGAGCCAATCTCAACGACTACTTTACATGAGAACAATATTTGCTTACATATGGGATGACCATGACTGGCTCGGGAACAATCAAGATGCCCAGAATGTAGAAGCCGGGTCTGTTGCCAAGCAGAGTTATAGTTTGGGAATTCCGCATTATGAATTGGGCGCCATTCAAACCGGGTCTGCCGATGAAGAAGATACAGCTCCCAAGTATCAGGCCTTTACGATTGGCACGGTCAGATTCATCATTTCGGATTTGAGAAGCGAATCTTTGAAGTCTACCGAAAATTTTGCGGGACAAATGTACAGCACCGAGCAAAAGAACTGGCTGTACAACGAATTATCTCAAGCAGAAAATTATGATTTTGTTGTGTGGGTAACTTCACGTCCGTGGACTGATCCAGATGAAGTGGGCTCGGATTCATGGGGAGGCTTTATTAACGATAGAAATGAGTTGGCTTTTCACATTGCTTCGACTATCGGTGCTGGACCAAAGAATCTACTTGTCCTCTCTGGTGATAATCATATGGTTGCGTTTGATGACGGAAGCTCGACGGATTATTCCAATCAAAATGAGGTGAGTGCTGCAATGCCATCATTCGCACCTTCTTTCTTGCAAAGAACCGAGTATTCGCTTCTAACTAGTATGCACGACTCGAAACTAGTATCCGGGTGGCTTTCCACTCTTGCACAGTGGGCCCTTGACAAATTTTGGTTCTGGTTTGAAGGATTTCATCAAACCTCAAGAAAATTACTTCACCGAGGGATGCATGGCAATCAACTCTGAAGTAAACCATCAATTCAGTACAGTGGAATTCATCTTTCCAACAGAGGAAATGGAAGCAGAAGGAATTCAGCCTTGTCTAGAACTGAAAAGCTATGCTGATAGATCGGACAATGTCATTTTTCAAAAGAGACTATGTGGTGACATAATGAGGGAAGGGACACTGGAAAAAGATACTTGTACTTTGCCTAGGTTCTCGTTACAGACAGAAGTTATCTTTATTGTTGCTCTTGGAATCATCGGCCTGAACTTTTTCGTCGCTTTGTGGATGCTTGGGTTCGACGGTTGTCTTCTGGCTATGAGTTATTGTGGCATTGGCTTATTCTTCTTTTTTGTGACAGTGCTTGCAGCTATTTTGGGATCTCTTTGCTTCGGCACACTAGGTGTAAACGTCTTTGCTGTCTCAATCTTTACCCTGCTGCAATCAATTGTGGGCTCGGTTTTCATTGGTGTAGCCCTATATTTCCAGACTTCTTTCCAATCAGAATGCGACCAACGCAAAGATGGAGGAGACACGGATGGCGATGTGGAGCTTCATGACGAAGAACCAGAAAATGAGGTGGAAACAGCAGAGAGAAAAGTAGAAATGGAAGAAGTTATGGAGGAAGAATCTAAAATGAAAGAAGTCGTTTATAGCTATGACAGCGATGACGACAAGGCGTTCGAGGTGGGAGTATGGGAAAGTGCCAGTGATGTTGATGATGATTACACTGAGAAAGTCGACGCGAAAAAATACGTTGAAGTGATGCTATACAAGCAACAAAAGTAGTGCGCATGCGATCGATTTTTTGGAGTTTGTCGCTTCTTTATTCATAACGCAATCAATCATAATTCATTACTGTTTGTTCACAGAAAATAGAGTTAATCTCATGTGTGTCTTCCTGAATTTATTTCCTTCCTATCGCAGTGTATGCGTACTGTCTACAGCTCCGGTACCGGTCCATCTATTTCTCAATGATGCTAACAAAGAAGTCAATGACTCTGCACAATATGCAATAGAGGTTCGCGAAGTTGCAACAATGTGTGTCAGAGCTCCTTTGGTGGTTTTTGAAATAGATATGATATATTCCATGGATGACCGGCAGCAATTCATAACACCTGATTGGAAATCAGTGAGACTTCGAGAGGCAAAACTGCAAACAGAAGTGACACTCGATTTTGCGGAAGTGCCCAGCCATGATGGTAATGAGATAATTTTGGACCCAACATTGGATGGTATGGTTGAAATATATTTGGCACAGTGGTGACACTTTTCTGATCCGTACAAGATAGCACGACGCGGGTATGAGAATACATTACTGATTCCGTTGCAGATAGAACCAACAAAAAGAACTGGAAACGATAGAACGGTTGATAGAGCTACCCAGGTACTCAGAAAGATTGTAGAAATAACGTTGTCCCCCCCTATGCTGCTGGTCAACTTTGCATTTCTCGTCCCACTATCACCTCCAGATACCAAAGAGTTAAAAGATGAGCGAGGCGAGGTGAATCCATCATCGATATTGCTGCCCCTCAAAAAGTAAAAGTGTATTGCGCCAGCCACGAGCATTGTGCCTAGTCCTGCAATAATGGCCCCTCCAGATGGTTGCACAGCATACCCCAGTGTGTTTCTTAATGCCTCGCCACCTGATCGCTGCACAACGTCGTCACCCACCACCTCTGTGGCAAACTCCATCGAATGATCCAGCACCGAAGGATCGTTGAGGGTCTTATGTGCACTCTCTGTCAATAGACGCTGTGTCGCATCAAGAACATCGCGCTCTTCCCCTAATTGAACCACAAGCTTCGTTAGTTCTTTGTAGACCTCTTCGTCGTTGACCAATTTAATCAGCATCTCCTTCATAACGCGATAAATTCGCTCATTTTGAAGAACTGATTGAACCAAAGCCACTAGTTGATTATTTGTCTCGGGATCTGATACCAAATCATCCCAAATGTTGCGAACAAGAACCTTGCATGCATTTTGAAACGGTGGAGACTGTATCACCCCCGAAGCTATACGAGATGCAGTGGTGCGCAGATTTTCACTCGCTAACAAATCATTGAGAATACGTTTCGCATCATCTTCGGGATTGTTAAAGGTTGCCTTCAATGAAGACTTATCTTCGTCTGTCGAGGATGATGCTGTTTCATCGTTCAACTCCATCAAGATCCTGACCGAATGTTCAACAGGGTCGTCAACGGGTATTGAAAACATGTAGTCGTCTTCAGTATGGGGAGAGTTTTTCATTGCGTTATAAATATAGGGACCAGCGACAAATCCGAGAAGCAAAAGATTCATTGTCCATATGTCAAGGCTCAGATTGTTTTTCACGTAATTGTGTACTCTATGAAGAGATTTCAGCGTATGATGAAGATCGAATTTGTTCAGGAACGAATTTGGAGTGCTTGTTTGATGTGGTTTTATGGGCTTGGGTGGGGGTTTATGGCTCCATAAGCTTCTCCTATTCAATAGACTGAAATTCGATGGGGGGTGCCATTTATTCAACACGTAATTCGACCATGGTGTGTGCAGCCTTGTTTTTGTACAGAAATGGGACGCTCGTGATAGCTGCAAAATCGGATTCTGTGGAATGTGAAACAATGGACACGGCCTCAAAAGTGAACGCTTTGTGGAAATGGATGTGCGGCGTGTTTCTAACAAGGATGTTGGAACGAATGGTGGTGCAGCAACAACAGCAGGCGACCCCGGCATCAACATAAAATGACGTTTAAGCAGAGTACATGATGCCCTCAGCCCATCAAATCGATTGTATGAATGTTGGCTGTACAAGCCTCCGGGGCGCTGTTTGTTGATGCACCCGCCAATGCAGTATCGAAACCTTGCCATTTTCGATATAGTGTGCTTCTTGCCGGAGTGGTAATGTTCTTGTTGCACGCTGTACCATAGCTGTGGTAGCTGTGGTTGTGCCAGAGTCATGCCAGAGTTGTGCCCTGTTGTGCCTACAGAAATTATTTATGTCTGCAGTATGGTACCATACTATCATATGTTTTACAATAATGTACTTAAATCATTTATTAATTTTTACATAGTACAGCTGTTTTCAGAGATTTTTGACCTCGCGTAGAGATAGTACAAATTGTACGCGATCAAAAATTTTCGAATCTCGCACGATTAATGAATCGTTTTTGCTAGCCAAAATAGGCCTATTGAATCGGTTTTCTAGCCAAAATAGGCATGTTGAAAGAAGTAGTGAACTGTGCGCCTCGAACTTCGCCGTAAGGACAGACTGGATTTAAAGGCTTCCTTAAAGAAACATGATAACTCACACCATTTGCATTTTGGGTATCAAATCCCCCCACCATCCTCAAAATACACTGCACGAGATTTGTCCGTTTCAAAGAGAATGCCCCCAACAAATGGGGGAATTGTGAGCACATTATCCTACACCACGACTCATCACATATCCATTTGTTGTGGTACCGTTGTTTGAGAGACTGTCGGTTAGTTGCAGCCATGATTTATTGATGACGGCAGTTTTGGTGATGGCTTATTCATGGTGGGGGAATTGAATATAATTAATTTAAACAATTCCTCATGTAGGACCTAAAGGTCTGAAAATGCCCTGTGGGTGTATCTAAAGCAATGAAGCTTCCCACCAGTTATTTTTTTTTTTTAATTAGGTCCTACTGAGAATGTTTCTAGCCAAAGTCCACTGCGAATGAATTCTTGGGTGGCTGATCCCATGGTTGTTAGCAATTTATCTAGGCTGATGGCAGACTTTAGGAAAAAATAACTTAGTATTTAAAGCGTATTTGTACTAGGCTACACAAGGTCATTTTTTTGTACTCCTGCCGATAAAAGCGGTTCAGACACTTATAGTAGTAGTATAGTAGTATTGTATCACAGTGTAGGGAGCTGTAGTAGGACATAGGGGCAGTAGGTTGGCTGTAGGCTGGCTGTAGGTAGGCTGACTTTCCGATGCTTCTCGCAAGATCCGAAAGATCACAGCCTATCACAGCAGATCGCATGGCCTTTCCGGCAAAATAGTTTCATTCACGATAGCGGCGGAAAGCACGCCCATAATAGAATCATGATCGAGATCATGATGGTAGCCTGCTGCTGGACCATCGCAGGTATGATGTAACATTGTTCAGTGCCGCAAACATGCCTACACCAATAGTCATCCGGGATGTAAACTATGCAGGAGAACGCACAAACCCAAACTCGGTCGTCCGTGCCGGTGACGGTGCCGTCGCAACGTCAATAAGGGGCCCCATCTCCCCGGAAAGCAACCCTACACAATCAGTTCGAAATCATGCCACTACTCGCATGGGCGACTTAAGTACAAGCCCCAGATTGTTTGGATATGTCTTCAGCTTTCTGTCCAGTGCCGTTGCCTTGACATCGTCAGTAATGTTCTATGTTCGTGGTGTTTTTCCTGCAAACTCTTCAACGTTGGAAGAGTCTACTATCGATCGTGGAATAAATATCACGAAGAGTGAACTGGAAACATTACAGGAGCGATACAATAGTATGAACTTTAGTGGAAAACTGTTTTTTTCAAGTGGAGGGGTGGTTACCCAAGACTACCAAGTGTACGGATCAATCGTCGTATCTGGACTCTTAACTGCCATCACACTTTTTGTGCTCTTCGCACATCTTGATTCCTTCTGCTGTCCCAACAAGTTTCGATACTTTTTCCGTGACGGCAGCCTATCAGAAAGGAATTTGATCCTTGTCTTGATTGTGATATCAGCCATATCTCTTCACATTTCGACATCCAGGTTCAGTGTAGGGGAAGCCCAGACAAATGTATTTTTCTCAACGTGGACAAACTTTATTAGTTGTGCTGTGAACTTTGAAGTTTGGAGAACCGGAGCTGGAAGGCACTTCTCATTTCAGAATATTATATTTGATAGGGACTTTCCCCTGAAGCGGCATTGGTTTTTCATGTCAATTTTTACATCCATCACGTTCCTTTCCATGGTTGATTACTTGATGAACAAGTAAGTCTGCTTGACAAAACTGATGTACGTTTTAATAGTAGTCAAACTCCAACTACTTTTTCCTTGTGCGACACACTTTGTCATAGCAACATTATTTCCAATAAATCAGATTGGAATTGCCTTAAACTAAGCTGGCAAAATAAGTGGTTATGGATGTCTCTGGGGTTGACAGTTCTATCATGGGGGGCATTCTTTATGCGCCGATTCGTAGCGGTTTCTAAGTTAGTACAACAGATCGCGGAAATGTTAATCGTCTCTGCCCAAGTTGCCATTTCTGGCTACGTGATTGTTAATCTCACTGGTGGTCGACTGGATCAAATTTCATGTCCCTCGAATCTTTACTTTTCTATATGGGGGTCATTTTTTACTGGAATATGGATCTTTAGCTCGTTACTGCAGACATGGGGTGCGTGAGTTGTTTTCGTGAAATAGGCTTTGAGCAAGTTATATTAGAGTAAATATATTTGCATTAAGCAGTGCTAACTAACATTAACTGCAAAATCGTCGAAACTTTTGATAACATAAACTAATTACAGCATTCAATGTCACGACTTGCTCGCGGCGAATTAAAACACAACATCGGCATCGTCCCCGGCATCGAAGTTAGCTGTCATATCAACATCCGACCCCGTCTTCTTCGGAGCAACGATTTTCCCAGCCTTCTTCGCCTCCGCCTCAGCGAGATCTTTGAGCCTCTTCTCCTCCTTAAGATCATTCTCCTTCTTCGACTGCACGAGCTTAAGCCTAGTAAAATCCTCACGCTCCAACTCATCCAGCTCACGGCTAATGTAAGCTAAGACGTGTTCGATTTTAGGAATGGTCACGTTCTCTAAGGCATTTACCCTGCGGTTCGTCACTTTCATTGCCTCGTCCAAGGTGACAAAACTAGTCTGCAACGACGCAAGTTTGATCAAATTCTGAAGGAGAGCAGAATATTTCTCACGGACCATTTGGATTTTCTTTCCTCCCCCAACGAGACCAAGACTAGCATTGTCCGTGGCAGCGCCAGTCTCGTAGTAGGTGAAGACGGGCAGTTTGACTCCGGCAACGTTGTCAATACCAGCTCCAACGCGGACGCGTGCCGTCATTGATCCCTCTGATACTTTCTGTTTAAAGTTCCCCGCGGCATATTCGGCCTGGGTGAGCGAGAAGAATGCACTCGATGAATCAGCGGCCATGCCGGACTTTGTTTCAGCGATGGCTTTCGCATAGTCACGGAACTTGACTTTGAGGGCGTCTGCCTTCTTTTTGAGGAGTCCGTGGCCGGATTGCGCGGCTTTCTTCTTGCCTTTGAAGACCTGTTCGTTCATACGGGTGGGGGGGACTTCCGACATGGTTGCTTTTGTTCAGTATTGTACTCAAGTCGATGCAGCTACACTAAAACCGAATTAGACACCCAGAACGAAAGAGGAAAAGGGAGGCAAAGTTCACAGAGTTGTTTCTTGTCATCACCAGGTGAATCGCTCTACCTTCCGTCGGTGCTTCAAGAGGTAACTTTGACATACAAAGGTAAACACGAAATTTGCATATTTCGCACTCGAAACGTTTGTACTGTAAAACATGAACAGGCTTAAATGAAGATGGGAAGGAAAAGGTTATACAAATCTTCGTACTGAATATTTTCAATGATAATTTTGCGATAGGTCTTCTGATTTCCAGCATTTTTTATGGCCGCGACTCGCTAAAGGAGACGTTCGAAACTGTCCTACGTCCAAGTTTTTCAGACAGGAAGCCAATCTCAGCTCAGGGATATCCAAGCGGACTGGAATTTCCGCACTAAAATATGATGGGTTTGCACCATACGGATCTAAGTCCTTTCACATCCCTGAACACTTCTTGACGGAACGCCTCTCGCCTCTCGCCTCTCCCACGCGCGACGGAGCAAGTGAATTGTCTCTGTTGCTGAAACAGGGCATCAGGGAGTGAGATCTTCGTGACTTCATGGTCTTTGAGGAAGTAATAGACCAACTGTATGGCTAGTTCGATCGATAGTACGATTAATTGAAAACGAGATGTCCGCTTTGCAACCTGGAAACAACACCCCATCTTCTCCTCAAAACCCGAAAGAGGTGGACTATTACCTAAATCCCACAGAACTTTTTCGGTGGATCAACTACCGCCGTTGGGATGGTGCCCGGGCCCGAGCCCAGAGCCACCCTGACGAATGTGACACCTGGATTGTCTCTCGCCATACTTCTGATGGTAGAATATTGTGGAGGCATCTACCATTGCATCTGGTGTGTATGCAAAGAGAGGCAGCAACAGTGCCAAACGAAGAGGATTTGAATGCCACCGTCGCAGCAAGGCACATAGAAACATTAATTGATGTTCTCTTAGATTCCTACCCCGAGGGTGCGTCTAGCCCTGATGATCAGGGCATGTTGCCTCTGCACTTGCTCTTAACAAAATGTGAGAATGAACCAAATGAACGAGTCATTAACTTGCTGCTGACGAGTTTCCCCAATGCGGTTGATGTACAAGACAAATTTGGAAGGACTCCTTATGATATTCTCCGGGAGCAGTCAAAGGATGGGGCTAGTGATAGAACTCGTGCTGCATTTCGAGCTCTGAAGCGAGCAAGATATGTATCAGACAGAATCTCTGCAACAATTCGCGACGAGAGTGCAAACATTGTTGCAGCAGTACAGAACGAGGCTTCTAATGAGCGCGGTGCATCCCAGAAAATTATCGTGCGGCTGGAAGAAGAGCTAAGCAATTGTAGGAAGCAGATGGACGAGCAACGTCACAGAGACAATAACTTGCAAGCTGAAATCCGCATGCTGAGTGATCAGTTGGCCTCTGCGAAGGTCTCACTTGATAACGCAAACAGAGCTTTGGAAATGACAAGGAAAGAAAGAGATGGTTTGTTAAATAAGGCTGAGGATTTGGGCAACAGATTGAAATATCACGATAGAGACTTGGAAAATGTGAGGCAGGAAGCCGAGGAAAAGCGACAGAACGATATCGATACAATTGCAAACTTGCGATCCGAGTTGAACACATCAAAGGCCATGTCCGAGGCACTCGAATCGCAACTTCGATCCCGCTTCACTAATGAAGAGTACCTGTCAACATCAGTCACAAGCTTGGAAGCGCAACTCGAAGAACTGACTAGTCAGCATGAACATGCTCTAAAAAAGGCACAACACGAGGTGGAATCTCTGAATGTTGACAACAAGAGGCTGAAATTCAATGCCGAAGAATTGTCCAAGAAGAACACTCTGTTGCAATATAAGTTGAGTGAGCTCAGTCAGCAAGTTACGAGCATCATGAGCTCCCACAGTGCACTAAGTTCAGAGCATGATAGATTGATCGAGTTATCCGAACGTCACGAGGCCCTTTTGCTCGATGCATTTCGGAAGGAGAGGTCAGAACTAGTCGATGCCTTCAGTAAACAACGTGCAGCACTGGAGAAGTCATTCGCTGAACAGGAAAGGGTCGTAAAAGAGTCGCTAAAGAAAGAAGAGTCCATCCTTCGCCAAGCAAAAGAAGATCGCTCTCGAGGGCGAGGAATGGTTGAAAAAATTAGAAAAGAATTTCAAGAAATTCGTACGGCTGCAGCTGATAGAGAGAGGCAAATGCACGCGGAGGCTCTTGTGGCTAACCGCAAAGTAAAGCGAGATCCCGTGCTGATCAATCCAAGCTCTTCAACATCTACCAAACATTCCTACGGATCCAACCCATCAACACCTATAGAGACGAGGAATCCATTGCCATCGCAAGAAGCTCGTTCGGGACACGCCGCAAGAATCCCACAACACCACAGCCCGTCAAACCAAGTCGATGGTCATCTTGTGCGATTGCTCGACGAAAGGGCTGCTTCTCAGAGTAGTAGTTCACGGCGCGATCCTGACGGCACAATAACTGGGAGTTACGCTGCGGCAAACCATCGAAGCTATTACGCTAACGAAGGTAATGTGGACCTCAACACAAACCAAATAAGACGTGATGGGCGGAATAAACACCTGCCACCGACAAGTATCCCTGGAAGCATGTACCAAACTTCATCCTACCAAGGTGGCTATAGTCTCGACGAATACTCTCATGCCTCTGATGATGGCAGCAATTCCGCGGGTTACAGTGATTCAAGCAGTTACGAAAGGGCACATCCCTCGCGTGATTCGCATGATTACCAGCGCGTTGGAGGAAGTCGAATGCAAACTCATCACAATAATAGGCACGATTTTGGAAACGCAAGGGGAAGTTTACAATATATCAGCGAATCCTATGGTGACGAGAGTGGAATGGGGTAGAAGACAAATGAATTGCCTTCGTCGTCCCCTGTGTTGTTGGGTTAGTTGTTTGGTGTTTGCTATGTGAACGTTTTCCATTTTTAAGTGCATAAGATCTTCAAAAAGTCCCAGCGAGTATCTTCGTTGCCGTAGTCTTGTTTAAATCCTCTTATTGTCTCCAATTTCATAAAGGGCCATCTCTAGTGCGAAGCTGATGATCATGCTTCCGGGATGGATATCTTCCGCCAAAATGAATCCATTACGCTCAACCCCCTGTTTTCCATACTTTACAAGTTTCTAGAGCTTCACTCCGTTCCGACTAATGCTCTCTCACTCTGAAGCATCATGACGAGGCAGTTCCAATGCAAACAGAGATGCCTCTCTTGTCTTCGACTGTGTCAAATAATGAAAATACATGCGAAATGACGCGATCAACATCAAAGCAACTCTCTAATCCGTGCTTTCCTAACCTCTGTCCAACAACAGATCTCGTATACCTGAAGGAAGCCTGAGAAGATCAACGATAGGCGGTCCATTCGACTACTTTTACCTCTTGAAAGGGGGAGAACACTTGCATCCCATGAACACGATATCTAGAGCTGGTGCGAGAATAGAATAAAAAAAGAGGAGTGAAGATGAACAAGCAATTACTATCAATTCTACTGATCTTGCAACCTACTTTAAAGGTCTACAAGGAGTTCAAAATGTCCAACGCAAAGGCCATCTCTGACAGTCAACAAAAAGCTCACGTTTGCCTGCCTCGAATGAAGGACGTAACCAGCACTCTAAACCCACTCTTCTTCCACCTCTAAAATCCAAGAAACCACATCGTCTAATTAAAAGTAGTCTCCGTACGCTGGCAAGACTGAAGCTGCTCATACAAAAACGAGCACGCCTGCTGATCCCCCCGATTCACCTTCAAACAATCAAAAAACATCTGTTTATCCTGAGCACACGGTCCCTGAAGCTGATCCTGCTGAATTTGCGGAGCCCCCGCCTCATACTGCTGCACCCGCTGCGTCTGTTCGGCAGGAGCCGAATCCCCCCCAAACGAATTGGCCACCGCCCCCACCGCGCGATGGGCAATGGCCGATCCGGTCCCGAACGCCATTCCCTGGGCGATGGTGGATCCGATTCCCGAGAGCATTCCACCGCCGGAGGATTGTTGCTGCATGGGAGCGGGGGGGTGGGCTGCCGGTGCGGGGGCAGGGGGAGCGGGGCGGGGTGCCGCTCTGGGGGCGGGTGCGGGAGCTTCTTTTTTGCGGCTTCCGAAGAGACCTCCTCCGCTGCTGCTGCTGCTGCCGCCACGACGAGAACGCTGAGGGGAGGGGAGAAAGGAGGGAGTTTAGTGAGATGAGAGATTTGAGAGGAGAGATCCAACGAGGGCGACGACCATCGATAGAATAGGCCATGCGTGCCAACAAAGCAAACAAAGGTCTGCCACATAAGGACTCAGAGGAAGCAACTGTCGCCATGCATCGAAGCGTAACGGCTCGTACTTACCGCCATTTTAGATTCCTTTTTGTTCAAGAGCGTGAAAAGTTGGTGTTGATTATCGTCGACAACGATATCGTTGACGGCTTGACGAGAGATGCTTTTTATGAACGTCTTGCGGAGGCTGTTGCGTCCGGCGGGCGTTCCAGGAGATGTGTGGCGGTTATTGGATGAATGCAGGACTGACAGAGGACTGACTTTGGACAGAGCTGCACGATCTTCTAAGAAGATTCCATGACGAGGCTACCCTTTTTGTTCAAAGGTTTTTGAGAAACTTTGTTGTGTGCTCATGAAAGTATCAAAGAATTTTTGTCGTGTAATAATTGATTTCAGAAGTTAAAGGTAAATATGATTCGCCAAGGAACTGTAACTTTTTCGTTCGGCATGCAGCCAGCTGACAAGCATGCTGTCCTCGCAACCAGAGGAAGAATTGTAACGAGAGAACGATGACTGTGACCGAACGTACCAAATAGGAAATGACAGAGACTGCATTCAATCCCGACCTAGCATGACGTCTAACCGAGTCTCCTATTCTGTCGCCGTGGCGGCAGCCGCCACCACTCTCATCTCACTAACTTTCGTCGCCCTCCGCCGACCCAAAACAAAGGACACCCACAATGACGAATCTCTTCGCCCCTATCCCCCAACACCACCCAACCGCCACTGGCTTTGGGGACATGCGCTCTGCCTCCGTCCCGATCCCAACGCGCCCAAACAATCCCATGACCTACTTTTCCTCGAATGGAACAAAAAGCTGAAAAGCAAGGTGGTCATGTTTCAAATCCCCATGCTCGGTCGTTTCATTGTCGTCAGCGATGCCACCGTGGCACGATATGTCCTCATGGGAAACTTTCGCAAGTCGCCCACCTACAAGACGCTCTTGCCTCTCATCGGCCGAAAGAGTATGGTGGCGACAGAAGGCGAAACGTGGGCGTCCCAACGCAGGCTGTACAATCCCGGATTTAATCCCGCATTCCTTCGGGGTTGCGTCAAGACCATTTTGGAGAAGTGCAATCGTTTCGTCACAAGATGCGATGATGATATAGAGAATGGTTTGGCGACGAACATGCTCAGTCGTGCGGTGGATCTCACCTCGGATGTTCTTGCGCAGTTGGCATTCGGAGAGGATTGGGGTGTGTGCAATGAAAGGAATGACGGTCTTGAGACACTGCAGACTATTCGCGAACTGACTGTGGCTGTTGGAGAGAATATGAGTAATCCGTTGCTGAGATATTTTGGATTCAAGCAGAGGTGGAAAACGTGGAGGCTTTCTAGAGCATTGGAGCGTTCCATGCAACGGTTGGTTCGGAGGCGTCTCGAATCCATGGGCGATTCTTTGAGAGATAGACCGGATGAAAGGGACATTTTATCATTGACATTGTCGAGTGTGTTAAAGTCAAACCACTTGACCAATCCTCAAAATGTGTCGTTTTCATCGGATGATTTGGAAAATATGACGTCGCAGTTGAAGACATTTTATTTCGCAGGACACGATACAACAGCGACGACCATTGCGTGGGCTTTTTGGCTCCTGGTTCAACACCCTCTCGTTCTTCAACGAGCGAGACAAGAAGTTGTTACTCATATTGGAAAGGAATGGGAAATTCAAGCTCGAGAAGGGAATGAGTTGAGTGAAACAACATACGACGCACTTCATAAGTGTGAGTACCTTGATGCTATTGCCAGGGAGACTCTGCGTTTGTATCCTCCTGCAGCATCTACGAGATTCGTCACTGATTCTCAAGCCAGTGCCGGTGGTTATAGGTTAGGGAATGCTATTGTTCATATCAACTTCTATGCCATTCAGCGCGATCCAGGTGTATGGGAAGATGCCGACTCTTTCATCCCAGAGCGCTTCCTAGGAGAGGAGGGTAAGAGGATGATCGCTTCTTCTTCGTTTTTGCCATTCAGCAAGGGCATGAGAGATTGTATTGGGAAATATTTTGCTCTGCTCGAGACAAAGATTGCCCTAGCTGTTTTGATATCAAGGTATGATGCGAACATTGTGGATGATGTTGAAATTTATGCATCACGATTGACTTCTATTCCTATGGGAGGATGCAAAGTCGAATTGCGTCATAGAATGTAAAGATGTACTATCAATTTGGGTTTTATTACATAGATTTCTTACAAAATTACTTTTTGCCTGCAGGTTTTCCCATATGCTGAAAATTTGGATGATTAAGCATATTAAGATGCTGTTGTCCATTTTGAAGTTGACTGTTGTTTCCCATCATGTTATTCTGCATGAATTGTGACACTTGTGGCTGGGAAAAGCCAAGGCGTCGTTGATCAGCTTGGACGTACTGTCCCTGCTGACCCTGGAGGACTTGGTGCTGAATACTTTGCTGCTGCTGCTGTTGTTGTTGTTGTTGCACCTTATCTTCTTGACGGCCATAATTCTGGGCGCTAGAACTTTGCTGCTGTTGCTGATTGAACATCTGCAGGTATTTCCTAGCCATCAATAGTTGCTGATATTGCTGCTGCTGAAAATTTGGCGGTTCTTGTTGTTGCTGCTGCTGAAAATTTGGTGGTTGTTGTTGTTGCTGCTGCTGAAAATTTGGTGGTTGTTGTTGTTGCTGCTGCTGCTGCTGCTGCTGCTGCTGCTGAAAATTTGGTTGTTGTTGTCGTTGTTGCTGCTGAAAATTTGGTTGTTGTTGCTGCTGCTGAGGTTGCTGCTGCTGCTGCTGCTGAGGTTGCTGCTGCTGCTTCTGCTGCTGCCATTGCTGTTGTTGCTGCTCGAAATTAGGCTGTTTTTGTTGTTGTTGCCGCTGCTGCTGCTGAATAATAGGTTGACGTCGAATGTGCTGCTGCTGAGGCGGTTCATTGTTAAAGAATGAAGAATGGTGCGATACTTCTCCCGCGGGATTCATAGTTGGGGCGATACCAATCTGCTCATTCTTCTGAAAAATATTATTTCTCTCGGCATATCTAGGGTCTATTTGTTGATGCGCTTCCATCCCAGTATCATTTAACGTTGGATCGATCAATTGTTGAGAAACATGTTTCTGTTGTCGATGTGAACTTTTCTCTTCTTCGGCATTAGAATTTTGTTTCGAAGAAACAGACTTGGTTTTACTTTTCGGCTTATCGATTTTGTGTTTCTTTACAGCCGGTTTCTTTGCTGCCGGTTTCTTTGCTGCTAGTGTTTTTGCAGCCGGTTTTTTTACTGCGGGTTTCGACTTGCTGACACTGGGAACAATAGTTGCAACTTTTGATTGCTTCTGATTTTTAAAGTGGGTCTTCATTCCGGAACTGGAAGTCCTAGCAACAGTGTTTTGCTTTCGTTCTCCCCGGACAACAAAGCTATACCCGAGTTGTATCTGTTCCTCTGACTCGGAGAGAGGATCTGCATAAATTGTATCTGATGTAACGAACAACTCACAAACGTGAGGAAATCGCATTGAAAGCAAGAACTAAAGACACAATGTAACACAAACCTGCTGTAGCTCTCTGATGGTATGTTGGATTTGATTCTGCAAGTGAGCTTGCGTTGTACGAAAATGTTGAAGGTGTATTGATAGAGAGAGTCCTTAGATGATGAGGATGCAGAAGTGATGCCGCCTGGTGACCAGTAGAGCAACACACTGAAAGGAAACTCTGAGATACGAGACCTTCCATGTCGACTGGAAGGATAGAAGATGAATTCCTTTTCATGTCTTGAGGCGTGTCAAGACAGAGATGCCAGCCAGGCTCATGTAAAACAGGCGAAAGTGAATCAGTAGGGGGTGCAGGATGCAATGCAAGTAATATCATCTCTTCCGTGCGCAAAGATTGGCCAATAATAGGGTCATCATCCGGTCCCATATCGAACCAACGCGAAGTCTTCACCGATGATTTCGATTCGTTCAAAATGTTCTGCACTATATTTCGTTGTGATGGGCGCAGAACAGTGTTGATGCGCTTCCTCTGCATCTTCTGCCAAATGCTTTTCTTCAAGCTGCTATCCATGCCGAACTCGTCCATTTTCTTGTCCCAAACCGAACACACAATGTTACTGTTTGTTTTTTTCCTGGTGGCATGGATGCCATAATTGACAGATAAGAATGGGTACGAAAGGGTATGACAGTTACAAGGAATTCATCTCAAGCATAAAACGTACTCATTGACTATAGCCCTTCTCTTATCAGCAGTAAGATGAATTGCTGTGATAATGTCGTCGATTCTCCCTCTAGTATCTTCCTTCCCGAAGTCATGAGAATAAATAGCTCTAGCACTTTTGAGCACTTTAGATGGCGATGAGTCGCGTCGCAACTTTTTCAGCTTCCCATCAATGTCAGCCAGCTGTTCTCTAAGCTTCTCGAGTTCCATTTTTTTCGTGAGTTTTGATACTCGTGCGCCTTCTAACGGCTTTTTCATTGAATTCATTTGGCTCTTAGTGGATTCAAATGCTTCTTTGTATCTATGCATCTGCGATTGATGCAAAAGAAGTAGTCAGAAATAAGCAATTCAGTGTGAAGTGGCATCAATGATTCTTACAGCATTGAAAAGGTTTTGCCGATTGTCTGAGCTGACATTGGCTGAGAGCGATCCGTCTGGGCAAGCACATAAGTGGAAGTCGTTTGGAAATACGATCATTAAAAGTCGTTCGATTTCAGCAATAATCCTTTTACTTACCCTCATTAAAGAGCGATTTAAACCTTTCCCATGTCTCTTGGGACTCCTTATGAGCTTTGGTCGCTTCTTCTGCGGCCGCAATTGCCCCTTCTTCAAGCTTAACTGCATTTTTATATTCGGCTGATACTTCTGAAATCTGTTTGTTCAAAGCAATGTGTTGCTTTGATAAGCGACTGATTTCTGACTCTCTTTTTGATGAGAGATGGTTGAGGTATGACTCCGCTCGATCGCAAATTGCAGTATCTTCACTCGTTCTCATGTCCGTAATCATGCATCTCACCAGACCACCATCTAAATCTTTCCCGCCAGTGAAGTACAGGTTACTTATTTCTGAAGGAATCTCGCCACACATAACAGAGTATAGAACACGCCGTGCCTTTGAACTCCATGGCAAAAATATGCTCATTCGCTTACTTTTCGGGTGGTCACCGTCCGAAGAACGTGTCATTACTATGATTCCCTCGTTGTGGACCTCGACTGACATTCCAAAAGGAGCATTGTTAGTGGATATTTTGCGACGTTTGTGTCTAGCAACTGCATGATGACTGATGGACACATCATAGTGCTGCAAGGAGTCACCTGGACTGCGATGCACCTTCTGAGGTGCCTTAGCATTAGAATCATGGTCTTTTGGTGCGTCCTTATCCGAATGCTGGGCCTCAATGTCCTTCCGCTTTTGAACGTATCGTTCGGTGTGCAGTCGCAATACTTTTGTCTTCAGTTGTTCTTGCTTCGCACTACACTGTTTTGCCAATTCATCAGCGTGTCTATCGGTCTCAAGCTGTCTCTTTTTGTGATGCGTTGACAGAATGTTGCTCTGAGCTTTGAATTCAAGCTCTGACTTTTTCTTAAGCTCGATCTTTTTACTCTCAAGTTGCCTTACTTGTTCTCTATGTCGATCACGCAGGTTAGACATGAGGTTGTCCCATTCTGTCATTTTATCTTGACTACGACTCATTTTTTGTTTTTCTTGCTGATGCTTCAACATCCTCGTATTAAGCTCAACCTTTTGCTCCCGCAGTAACCATTCAATGGCTTGGTCGACCTTCACTTCTTCTGCCTCTAGTTTCTTCTTATGATTGGATGCGAGCTGTTTGCGTTGACGTTCTTGCTTTGCTAGCATTTCGCCTCTGATTCTTTTAATCTCACTCTGCATTTCCTTGTTACGCTCTTTCCACTTCGCGTCTAGAAACGCTTTGATTTTCGCAAGGTCGGCATCTTTTTCAGCTTGTAGTTCAGCCAATTTAATTTGCAAATCATCCGTGGTTACTGCTGTTGCTTTGGATTTGCCAACACGTTCATCTTCAGAATCCTCATCAGAACAGTCGACATTATTACAAACAACGCCTTCATCGTCATCATCGATTGGAATGGATCTCAACACTGCAACGAGATTTTCCTTCTCCGTTTCACCACCATCTCGAATGTCATTTCCAGATCGGTGTGGCAAGGAAATAGATATGGGGATGGGTTTCAGGGGTGGCGTAGATTTCTTTTTCTTACGCTTCCGAATGCCGAGTAATTCAAAAGCACAAGCTTCTCCGTCAGATGCGTCGTCAGAGCTATGCTTCTCAGAAGGCCTCTTCGCCACTGTTGGGTCCGCATCCACGCCAGCTCCTTTCTCCTTATCATCCAAAAGGCGATCAGGTGCCGCAATTTTTTTTGGTTCCTTGTTCTCGTCTGCTGAGACAACCACATCATGGAGGCCGCCGACCGACTTCGTAGATTCATCCGATTCATTATGGAGAAGAAGTTCGTCTTCGTCGTTGCATTCCATTTGAGGGGTCTTTTCAGCTGATCTGATTCCCTCCGTTTCATCGGCCAAAACACTATGGCGCTCTCCAGTCCCAGTCGAGTTGCCAGATTCTTTAATAGCATATTCCTCCAACTCCACTGATTCCTTTACTGTAAATTTTGATGGACACGCTCCCTCGTCATTACTTGGTGCCCCATCGCTCGTAAGGACAGTTGAATATTTGTTTGAGTGGAGGGAATCATCACTTTCTGTATTGAATGCTTTGATTGCCTCCTCGTCTTCATCATTTGGCAAAGCTACAACAGTTGATGCCATATCGATTGAACCACTGTCACAAAGATAAGCGTCCGGTGCGGGATTATGGGAATCATCATCCATTTCCATTAACGTTGGTTCGGTCCTCAATCCGTCCTCCGGGCGAGGCGCATCATCATGATTCATTTCTGGTGAATCCTCCCCAAGCACCGACGCTTCCACGCTCGAGTTCTCTTTGGCGTTTCCCTCTCCAGATTGATCAACAACATCCCCTGCCGTGGGCTGGCCTTCATTTTTATGCCCCATGGGATCGTCAGTCTTCGGTGATGCATCGCCCAAAGGAGTATTCCCAGTCATTTCACGATGACTCGTTTCCTCCTTCGAGTCTGGCTGTTTGGATTGTGGACTCGCTTCTTCGGGCATGGAAGGAAGGGTATGAAGTATGAAGCGAGTTGTCTGTGTTGTTCGAAGGGCACTTTCTTCTCGCTGTACAAGGTTGTCTATGACAGAGAGTGTTCTGAAGTCTTTCTGAAGTGTTATGTGAATTGATAAATAATCAATTTTGAAAAAAGATGACAAAATACGTTTTTGACGTATCCTAAATCTGAAGTCCCACATACCTACGTTTTCGGCATTGAGAACAGGCGCTTCTCGAGCCATCACAAGCAAAATCTATCACCCTCTGTCACCCCTCCTATCTCGCCCAACACTGTCTAAAATGACGTATCCATATAATCAACAAACAACCAGAAGCCCATAACATCAGAGTCAGAAAACACGGCCTGCTATTCCAACCGTCAATCAAGAGCAATCATTATCGAACCGTTCGTCATGTCCTACAACTACGACCAATGCGTATCATCCATCCAGGCGCATCGGCTCAAGGCCTATGCGAACACCAACGAATCGCCAGACGCAGCACCCAACTCGCCCGATTTGGACGCCCTTCAACAATCCATGGATGGATTCGCCAACCTTTCCAAACATTGTCCCATGACTCCTCTGCTTTGGATGCAGTACGCAAAAGATACCGAAGTTTTGATGCATGGATTGTACTTGCTCGACTCGTCCTCCACGGGGGGAGGGGGGGAGTCCAAAGACAACGATTTGCACCAGTTGCAACTCATACAGGCGAAGAAGGAAGCCTTGGAATCCTCCACGGGGATATTAGAGTTGGCTCTTGCCGAATTCCCGGGTTGTTCGTTGCTACATTTGTATTACCTGGAAAGTCTTGGGGAGTATTTTTATCAGACGGAAAATGAGGCGTTGCATCATTTGATTCGATCTGAAAGTGAAGGCGGGGGTGGGAGTGATACGCAGACTAGTAGGAATAAACTTTCCCAAGCTTTTGAAGATGCTTGGGAAAATGTTGGTAGGGGATCGCATGTAAACGAAGGGGTGGTAGTGTCGGAAATATACCGCTTGCATGGCTCATTTTGTTAGCTTGTCTTTCATGTGAGGTTCGTGAGTTGTCAACGCACAAAGGAAACACTATGGACGTAGAGGTTGATGATGTTTCCAGTACCATTCAGCACCTATCATTGTTGTTCGCGAAATGGAGCAAAACGCCCATGGGGGGAGGTTGGAATGATGAAATGATGGAAGATTTCAATTGGATATGGGACGAGGCCCTGTCTATAGTGAATGAGGTGAACGGCGAGAATCGTGCCAGACAAATCGAGTGGTTGAAGCAGCAGAAAGCTGCGCTTCTTGAGACTCTTGATTCCAACAGAAGGAATACTAGTTCGCTGGCCAATGTTTTGTCAGCATACGAGAACGACATTGACGTTGCCATGTCGAATGAGGGGATCTTCTTTCCATACGCATCGCTACAAAAACGTTATGAAGAGCTCAAAACGAAAACTGATAACTCGCATCATCTAGGAAAGTATCTCGAAATGATGAAAAGGGTCGATTCAAAGTGGGATGAAGTAATAATGGGCAACAACAACCGCTGGCTTCTCGGTCTTGGGGCAAGTGAAACTTTTCAAGCCTTTTCAAAGTATGCGTCTTTTCTCCAACGAAGCTATCGGGTTCTTTTTCAGAAGGGTGCTGTTCAGATGTCCAACTCCTTGCAAGAACACATTGCAGACCATAAATATTCAATGATCACTTGTGTGTACGAAAGGGCAGTTTCAGAATGCCCCACAGTGGAGTCGTTGTGGTTGTCATACATCAAGTTCCTTCGAGGAGAATATACTCGAATTCGTGATAATCTGAAACAACTTGGAGCAGTTCAACAAGAAAATATCAAATATCATGAGGAACTACAGGAACTCGCGACTGCACTGAAATCGACATCCCAACGTTCCATTCGCAACTGTCCATACAGCTGTAACCTTTTTGAATTGAGGATGACTACTTTGGGGCTTATATCTACGTCAAATCTTGAGCCGGATGACATCACTGCAGTTATTCAAGAAGCAACACAATTAGGCTTTTTAAATGCCAACCGTGAAGCAATGTTGTCCATGAGGCTAGTTGCCATTACTGTCGTGAAAAGGAAATTGCTTTCGCTTGTCTCTTTGGGATCGTTGTCGTCATCAGCCAATGGAGGGAATAATGGGATGGATCTGAGTGGAAAAGATTACCATCAAGACGAAGAAATCAATAACTCTACATCTAATACCAACAAAGCAAAGTCCGCCCAGTACTGTTCATTGGCCCCAGCAGCTATGGAGGAAGTTCAAGACTTGATCGAAGACGTCAGAGATATGTGTGAGGAAGCAGACAATTATTTGTTCCAGTCGCATTGCCACGTGGGCCGAAGGAAAAGTTTGCTTTTGGAAGCATCGCTCTCTGACAGAGGCATATGTTTTGGGCCCTATTGCATTGGGTCTGCGAAATGCTATGGGAATTGATGATACGACAAATGAGTTGGCGGATAGAGAAACGTTGAAATGCTTCGAAAAGCTTGTTAAGACACAGAAACCTTGCCATCCTGACTCGTGGAGAGAATACTTGCGGTATGTTAGCACATCACATTTGCATTTCTTAGGAGATGTGTCTTCACAATCAAGGCCCGATGATGTCGGTGCAGTGCCAGTAATTATTCGTCAGACTCGTGCTCTCTATAAACGTGCCATGTCCTCCATTCGAAAAGCGGGGAAGCCTACTCATGCTACAGATAGCAGAGGCTTTGACTCAAACATTCATAACACTTTATTCCAGAGAGATTATGACGCAGCGCTTTCAGACTTGTGCCACGAGTATGTTGAGTTTGAAAAATGTTTTGGATCCGAAGAGAGTTTGTCTGCCGCCTTGACATTGGTGCTGAGCAAAATGGCGAATTATGATCCCGCAGCGTCACTTCTAAATGTAGGTGTTCCTGCAACTGAAGAGAGTGGGAAGAGAAAACTTGAGACTGATGAACCGACATCTACAGTGCAAGAAGATCAAATGCACGATGAAGACGATGGCGAAGGAGACGCTGGTGAATCGAGATCAAAGAGGACAAAAGTCAAGACAAATCTAAAAGAGCCAAAAAAGACAGACGCTGTTCACAAAGTTCGTATTGGCAAAATAGACTATCCAGCACATCCGTTCACAATACATATTTCCAATCTTGACAAAAGTACACAAGATATGGATCTTGTTGATGCCTTTCGCCCTTTATGCGGTGCCATTGTGCATGTAAGAATACTACGTGAAAAGATCTACGGAAAAGGAGGCCATCATACTCATGGTGAATCAAAAGGCGTAGGGCTCGTACAATTCGAAGAAAGAATGGCAGTAGAGAAGGCTTTGGAGAAAAATGGTGAACTGAAGATCGGAGGCAAGCTAGTGAAGATTCATCGGTCGCACATGCCTGCAGTGGGCATTGTTCCTCAGGGTATGCATCGTGTGAGTCCGAAGGGTGAAGGGAAAGTATCCAAACGAAATCAACAAAAGAAGAAGTCAAAAGGTGAAGGTGATGGCGATGTGAGCATGGAGTGTGACGACACTGAGAATGGCACGGCAATGGCAGGAGGCAGAAGTGGTGACCAATCTCGTATTCAAAGCAAAAGTGGTGGTGCACTCACCGATACGAAGAGTAAAACGAGAACGTCTTCATCTCCAGGATCACTCAAGTTGGATGCTCTTTCATTCAAACCCAGAGTCATAAAGCAGAAGCCAAAAATCTCGTTGGGCAACTTGACCAAGAAAAATTAGTAGTAGATAAAACAACAGCTATTAACATGATCTTTCATCTCTAGCTGCGATCCCACAATTGAGGCCGCTGAAGCCTGAGATGCCATGTCAATTGTGCTATAAACGCAATAGTATTAGAGGGCATGTATAAATGAATACTTATTTTGAATGATGGGCAAACTGCACATTCCACTGAGTAGAGTTAGAATGGCAGCAGATGACATCCCTTACGTAGAATTAGAGAATTCTTCAGGAATCAATGAAACCATACAGCAGATTAGAGCAAACAAATATTGTAGTTCGAGGATGTGCAAAACACCTTGGCACTTAAAAACATGGGTGCATTGAAGCAGGTCTCAGATGCCAGGAAAGACATTGATCTCTAAAAGTTAAATTACAAATCACTAGATGATAATTCAATAGCCATAGCCATCCCATCCACATATCTAGAGAACATTTTCTATATTGCACAGGTTGATAATACATTTTGACATTCCTTTGGATTGACAATGCATGCATCAATTGGGACTTTGATAATATTCCATAGTATGAAACTGGTGCCACTGCAAAACCTTGCAACTGTAGACAAGCTCCCTACTTCAATGAGTGATGTTCTACTCAAGAGAATGGACATGTCCAGCATACCACCAACATAACCACTTATAGAGCAATGAAGCTCAAGAACTCTCATTCTAATCTCATTTTAGTGTCAGTTGAGGGCATCAATCTAAGCAGCCCCCCAGCAGCCCAAAAATTGAAAGAGACAATGAGGGAAGGGTAGGAGTTCAACAATGCATTTATGGAGATGACAAAGAGGACAGGCATAGCAATCATCTCAAAAGTAATTGTACTATTTTTACATAGTATAAATACTTTCAAATAAGAGTGATAGAAGAGTAACACTGTTGTGTGGAGCAAAACCTTTGTGTGCCACTGTTGCCACAACACAAACTATCCCAGATGAGCACAAATATTAGAAATTAGATCATTTAGGAATACTTGTGTGAACTGTGGATTGAAGGCAACTAAAACCAGATAGTACACGAAGTAGAAACAGTAACAGTAACAATTGTGGAAGTTGTTTGTCTTTTGACTGATGAACTTCTGTAAGCATGATGGTGCATCACAATTACATTGAGTACAACTGAGCAAATCAAATCACATGCATTGAATGGTAGATAAGTTTTAACTCTTCAAGAATGCTCATGAACTCTGGATAGATGATAATCGTGATGAGTTAATCAAGAAGAAGTAATGGACATGACTGTGGCAGTTGTTAGTATTTGGCAAAGACATATGCCTTAAGAACAATCCTTGGCCTTGCGAAAGAGGATGTATATTGAGAATCACTGTCCAACACAGGTGAACATTGTTAAAGTGCACATAAATTCAAACTCGTCGAGCATGTTGAACAGCTAAAGGAATCAATCACCATAGGAATGGCAAATAGAAACTTTGATTCTGACATGCAATTTGCAGAACATGCACATGTTGGGGATATACATATCCATTATCAAAATAAAAGATCACATAGACACCTATGGTGCTTTTACAATACGACCCACTCTACATAGTGAATTCTATAATGCATGGACTCCTTCCCTTTCCAAATCCCTCCCCCCCCCCCCCCCCCCCCCCCCCCCCCCCCCCCCCAAATATCACCTCAAGCAATACATCACGATGTACCATTGCATGCTTCAAGCCATTTTGACTTGGTGGCATATGTCAAGACTATGATGAGGACCAAAAAGATCTAGGACACAATGACAGGAGTGCAATGGCATCATGAAGATGAAAAAGTCTGAACTCCTTTGACAGATATTTATAGTGGCTTGTGATGCAAGTAAGAGATTATGTGCATGGGGAACATGTTGTTGAATCTTGACATACGACTACAAGCAGCAAGTATTCTGCCCAATGATAAAATGTATACTGCAATGGCTAGTAGTGTACAAACACCCATCTCACACATCTGAAATCCTGACATTTCTTTGCTGCATTAGCAGGGTGGGCCAAAAACTACCTGATGGTACTAAAACTCATTCACATATTGATGCAAAAAGTGGATCATGTCACAAATTATGTCAATGTTTCTATTGAGACCTTGATAGTATCATGGGGCATATGTCCCCTGTGTATCTCCCATCTTACAGGATGGTAACTGCGAAAGATCAAGGATGATGAAAGTATTTTGAAGAATGTGCATATGACACCACAGCACAAACAACAAAATGTGCAATGGAGGATAACCCATGGATGATGATAATTTCCAGTGTCTTGTGAATCCTATCCAATGCTACACAAGTCTGGCTTTTCGTTGTGGGTAGTGCTGGTAGTGCAAAAATCATCATTTACAGAAATTCTGATGTTGCCCAAGCTCCAGTTCCACAAACATAATGAGTGAGTTGTTCTGAATTATCATGAATAATCGTTGCCTGCTTGCTACATAGCTTATGAACATTACTCGCATTGCAATGCAAAATGAGGTTGTTATCAATCAGTTAGATTACCCTATACCATAGCCACCACTACGCCTACTCTTCCCTGGTTTGATTCCTTTAGGTTTCTTGGAGGGAGCTGCCTTCTCTTCCATCGTTTCGAATACGGCTGCCAGAAGTTTGCCAACTTCTTTCCCTTGCTGTCGAGTGACTTTAAAATTGATAGAGTAGGGTGGTAGCTGATAGATTGGTCGCGTTTCATACATTGTATCATCGGAAATAGTTTGCAGATTGTCCATCTCGTCCTCTTCGTCTTCCGGCTGACTTTCTTCCAATGCCACTTGTCCTTCCACCTGCATTTCTTGCAAAACAACATCTTTTACTTTCTGTGCCACACGTCCGAATTCATCAGGATATCTCAGTGGTGAAATATCAACTACCAACACATCTTCGCCATCAACAGCATCTATAGAACTTGGATTTAATTTGTGTAAAACAATAGCAGGTCTCCCAAGAGCATCCATCAAACTACGATACGTATTCAACAAAGGTGCATCTCGACGCTGCGATCGCCAAGAAGATCCCTTCACCTGAAGAAATCCTTGGCGTCTCGCTTGATCAAAAGCTCTTCGCTCGTCTTCATTCAACCTGTGTGGAATCCCTCTGCTCCCCGTCCCCTTCTTCTTTGCGGGCATTCCCCAACTTATCTTCTCCACGTCACGAACATCGGGTCTCCAGCAGTCTTGGCGGGCTCTCCAGAATAGCTCGAGCTGAGCTTCAGGATTAGATTCGCTGTCATCTATACGTGGTTGTGTGGAGAGTAACGCAAACGTATTCGGGGTTGGATGTTGGATACGTAAATTTGTGCGTTGACGAGGGACAACGATATGTTGGCGACGTTGACATGGGAAGAAAGCGAGACTGTTGCGCAGCAAAAGAAAGACCAAGCCTGGGGCGGTGCGCCTAGATCGGGCTGCGCTTATCATGCCGACAGACGAATTGATTGCTAAGGATTAATGGAATTGAATGCTCGATTGTTGAGACTCGGATAGACGTTTCTTTGTCAGCATTCTCAGTCACGGCACGGAGAGGGCACGGAGCATCGGCGTTTAAATATGGGCTGTTACCTGTCATGTTTCTCGTTATTCAATGAGTCAGAAGGGAAATATTTGTTAAACTCAATGTATCAGTAATAAAATCTAATAAAATACTCACTTCGAAAAGGTAAGCTACGTAGGTCTGACAGCATACTAACCGAAAAAAGTCGTGTCCCTACAGAATGTGGTAAAACCGGATGCAGCGTTGAATACCTGAATGTGACGAAGGTTTCACTTCACTATGGTACCCGTTCACTTCATCGTTGTCAACAAATCAGGTATGGTACAGAACCCTGAAACAATGCGTCAATAACGAAATACTTCACAATGAAAGGTAAGCTACCTAGTAATTATTATGAACGCATGGAACATCTGCTGTCGTCGTCTTCTTGCAGAGTAATGAAATGGATTGCTTGTCAACAACCCTGCCCGTTATCGTTTCAGTTTAATATCGTACCCGTTCACTTGATCGCTATAAATAAACGAACCTTAGAAAGAACTTTTCGAATATAAGAACCATTAGATATTAGCTTAACTTGGGCAAGATCCATATCAAGACCTGTGGCAATAATTTATCTGCGTTACACCAAAACTGAACAGAACGTCAATTACTGGAAAAATCCCGACTTCTTCCCCGCCTTCTTCTCTTGCAGCTTTTGCAGCTTCTCTACCAATTCCTTTTCTTCTTTTGAGACATTGGATGGAATTTCGACCTTCATGGTGACATAATGATCTCCCCTGTTACTGGCATTTCCCAAAATCGGTGCTCCATTCCCCTTGAGCCTCATGACTTGTTCTGGCTGAGTTCCCGGAGGCACCTTAATGGTGACTTCTCCATCCACCACTGGAACTTTCAGTGAGGTGCCGAGAATAGCATCAATGTATGAAATGGTTGCATCGGAATAAATTTCAGGACCTTCTCTTCGGAATTTGGGGTCGCTCTTGACCTTTAAGAAAATGTACAAATCACCGGCCGGTCCTCCATTCGGTCCAGCGTCTCCTTCTGATCTCACACGTAACTTGTTGCCATCTTCCACTCCAGGAGGGATGTCAACCTTGATCTGCTTTGTCTTACTAACTGTACCATCTCCGGAGCACGTTCCACAATACTCTTCCACCTTTTGTCCTGTTCCACGGCACGACGCACAAGTCTGTTGAGTTTGGAAATTGCCCAACGGAGTCCTTGTAACCTGCATCGTCACACCAACACCATTACAAGTACTACATGTATTGACCTTAGCACCAGGCTTCACCCCACTCCCAGAGCACGTCCCACAAGTCTCCAAATGGCGAATTCGCACCTTCTCCTCTCCACCAAAAACAGCCTTCTTAAAGTCCAACTCCAAATCAAACCTCAAATCATCTCCAGCCATGGGACCCGATCGCCTCCCCCTCCCACGGCCCCCAAACCCAGAAGGTCCTCCACCACCACCAAAGAACGTATCAAAAATATCCCCCAAATCCACCTCCTGACTAAACCCACCCCCAAAAGGACTCCCATACCCATACGCCCCTCCCCCCTCACTGGCCGCCGAACTGCCCACCCCCGCCTCACCAAACATATCATACTTCTTCCTCTTCTCCTCGTCGCCCAACACCTCATACGCCCGATTAATATCTTGAAACTCCTGCGTGGTATCCTTCCCCGGATTGGCATCGGGATGGAATTGCTTGGCCAGCTTTCGATAGGCCGATTTGATTTCGGATTTGTCGGCCGAGCGGGAGACGCCGAGGATGGAGTAGAAGTCGCGGGAGGAGCGGGTGGACATAAAGAGGGCGGTGGAGGGGCGGGGGGTGCGCGGGGAGGAGTGGGTGCATGATTGTGGAGTTGGGAGGTGGGTCGTGGGTGTGAGGGGGCGGGAGGGGGAGAAGCCGAATGTTGGTGTGAGTGTGTAGCTTGTTAGGAGTAGAGCGAGAGCGGAGGGTGTAATTGTTCTCATCTTGGGGTATTGGATTAGAGAGGAGGAATAACACGTGAAAGAGGACAATCCAAAAGATCAATTGTAGTGCTGTTAGCCGATAAGTAGTGGTCCGTGGATGAAGATCGGTTGGTATGAACTGAAATAATATCCGTGAACTGAGCGATTGAAATCGAAACTTCAATTATTGATGTGAGCTTAGTTAGCTGCCGTCGACGTCGGTGGGGCGGGGAAGCGGCGTGGTTGGACAACCGGCAAATGATGTGGACGGCGGCAACAGAGAAGAGAAGAGTGTGTGTGGGTGACGCAGAGAAACGAAGATTTTCGATTTCCGAGTCTGTCCGTCACGGTACTGCCACGTGTAGGATGGGCTTATGTGTATCAAAACAAATTTGATACTCGCTGGTGAAAAAGGCTTTAATGATGTTAGTTTGGATTGCCATAACAATTATCAGCAATTCACTAACAGACTGAATGATGGTTTCATCAAGGTTTCATCACTGTTTCTCAGATGTGCACTATCCACTATTATCGATGACACGTAACGACGGAAGACAATCAATCTCATCAATCGCGATGTTGGCAGGACGACACTAACTGAACAACCACCAAGGAAGAACAACGATTCGTTTTGAGCAAGTATATTGAAGACAAAAGCAACAACATGGCAGAATGATCACTCGATCACAAATTCTCGGCTGTTCAGCAATGACACTAAGCGGCATCATATCCTCGTTCCAATTTTTCTTTACAAAACCCAACTCGAAGCCCAGACCTCGTCCCATCGCCACATATCACCAACCTCCCCCTAACGTCGACTACTCCACCAATCCCAGCGTCTTCGGCAAAATACTCAAGGGAGAACTACCCTGCCAAACCTACGATGAATCCGCACATCTATTGGCATTTCGAGACAAAACCCCCCGGGCAAACTTTCACGCCCTCGTCATCCCAAAGCGATACATCCCCAACATCCACGCCTTGACTCCCCGTGACATCGAACTACTGCAAGAAATGGGACGAATGGGTCGAAATTTACTACGTCGTTACGAACCGGACGCCTTGGCCCGTAACGATTACATTTGTTGCTTTCACATCCCGCCGTTTAACAGCGTGGATCATTTACATTTGCATGTTTTGGCACCTGCGTCGGAAATGCCCGTATTGTTCCGGTGGAAGTACAAGGCTGGAATGAGGTGGTGTGCGGATGATGAGACGGTGTTGCGTCATTTAGAGGGGGGGTTGGGCGGTGCCTTGTTGTAGTTGTGCTTTAAGACTGCATTTTTGGCATGAGCGGAGAAACACTCATGCAAAAAAGAGAGAATACGTTTGAATTTTTGGGCAGTGACAAGTTTCGCAACTCCGCTGATCGTCATCCTTCGAACTTTTCCATTTTCATCCTCTCTTCGTTCTTCTCACGTCGTCATTCACTTGATTTCATCACCATGTCCGCCGCGGCCTTCAAACTCCAACAACGTCGAAGAGACCAAGAACGTCTCCTCCAAGAAAAAGAGTCTTTCTTACGTCAACACCACGACACCGAACGACTCCTCGATTGGGAAAATCGAACCAATTTACAAATACAACAACGCGAGGTGTCCGACTTGACAGAAAAGCTATTGAGAGAGGATGAAGAACAATTGCATCGACGTCAACAGGACATACAGTCGTTGTATACTGGTGAAATGCACGAGTGGACATCTTCGCTCAAGGAAAAGTTGGAGGTGACACCGGAACAACGGATGGAACAATTACGTGAACGGGCGTATGCATTGAAGGCAAAGAGAGAAGCGGAACGGCAAGAATTTGTGAAGGAGTGTTATCGGAGGCAATGGAGAGATTCTTGTGACGATTTGAGAGCGATTGATTCTAAGGCTACTTTGGATCGATTGACGGAAGATCGAAAGTTGATTATGAAGACGAAGGCTGCTCTGTCGCAACAGGACAGGATTGACGATTGCGGGACGAGTCACAGTACGTCATTTCTACAAGACGGTCGCGATGATGGAAATGATCAACGTCGACAAAGAAATGTGGAAACGAAACAGGCTCTTGACAAACAATTGCAGTGGAAGAGGGAGCAAGAGGCCGCAGTGGTTGCTCAAAGGCAACGGGAGGAAGAGGAGCAACTGCGACATCTTGCTCATTTGGAACAAAAAGCAAAAGAATCCCAAGAAAAACTAATGCAAAAGTCTAAAAAGGAGGGAGAAGACATGTACAAGGAGACATTGCAGCGGGCCGAAGTACGAGAACGGCGTAGAAGAATGGAGAGAGATCGTGACTTTACTTTACTACAGCATGCGTTGGAAATAGAACGAAATCAAATCGCAGCAGAAAAGGCGAAGAAGGAAGAAGGAAAAGATGTCGCAACGGAATACGTACAATGTTTAAGAGAGCAAATGAAACAAGAAGCAAATGAACGGCAACAAGTGAATGCTATTCGAGAGGAGGCATCCGAAAAGATATTCAAGAAGAACGACGAAAAGCTAATGGCAGATGCCGCTCGTCGGCGGCAATGGATGGAAGAAGTCAAAGTTTCACGGCAGGAACAGATTCGAATGAAAGAACGAGAAGCGGAACGACAGAGCAAAATTGAGGAGGCGGAGGTGCAAGAGGCCAAGGCAGCTTTGCGTCGGCAAGAAGAGGCCGAGAGGAAGAAAGAAGAACAGGCCAAGGCGGAGAAGATTGAAAATATGCGCGTGAATAAGGCTATTATGGAAAAGATGGCCAAAGATAGAGAAACGGAACAACAGGAAAAGTTTCTTTTGAGTAAAAAAATTCAGTATGCAGAGATGGTCCATCAGCGAAAACTGGAAGAGTACAAGGCTGCGAGACGGTAGCTAGACTAGAAATTATCTTTCATATCACGCTTTTGTTATGTACAGGAGAAATTGACACCACGAAAAACGTATGTAATAATCGAGCATATATATTGAACGTCAATATTCACAGGTCTAGTTGCAACAGCTAAGAAACATACCCTCACTCGTTGGGCAACATTGCCCGACTAAATTGATCGCGGCGCATCGTTCATTACCCTCACAACTCGAGTCGTGGTCACTCGAACTTGACCTACCTTGTGGTATCGTCGAGTCGGCTGAGTCATCGCCGCCCTCCACAGCAATATCATTGCCAGGAGAGGTGATTGCTTCCGTCGATGGTGCAAATCCTTCTCTGGTACTCACCCAGTACAGGACTTGACTTTTACTCAACCCGGGGTCTAGCTGGTTGCTGATTAAACTCTGAGCGTCGGTCCAGGCTTCGGTTGGTTCAAGAATAGCTTTGTGACATACAGCATACCCTTTCCATGCATAGTCGATAGAGGCACTGTCACTTAGTGCCTTCATCTCTTCTTTGACGTAACCTAAGCATGGTCAGAACATGGACAAGGTGAGAATATAACGCGCAGAGCAAAGCTTTACATGTCATTTGGCGTACCTTTGTCAAACAGCTCAGACGTTATTGCAGTGACAGGCATGAAATTAATCAAATGAACATAGACTTTCTCTGTTCCAAACCATGTAGTGCAGGTGACGTCTGTCATACCAAGGTTTCCCACCATATAATTCTTCTCAAATAAGGAGCTATAAGCACGAGGTGGCTGCCATGAATTTACGAGACGCCTATTACCAGCAGACTGGTCGCCATTCTCCACTTGAGGTACCATGTGCCAATAGGTCTTTGCTCCTGTTAATTCTGTAGCAAGAAGCAGCCGGGCAAAATTGACTAGTTTGTTGCCATCAGCACTACCACCCCATCTAACTTTCGACCAAAGATATGCTCCATAATAACAATTCGTTGCTTCGCTTGAACTCTCTTGAGATTTGCCATCCGCAAATGGAAACAGCCCCGACGCAAATGAATGTCCGTCAAACCATGACTTATGACGCGCAAATGGAAAAAATGCATCATCTTTCTTGCCATTTTTTATTATTGCGTTCGAGTTATGTGCAACATCGTAGAAAATGGCATCAATATATGATCCATACTGAGATACGAAATGAGGGCTTCTCCTTCCGAGCACTGCCGCGGCGTAGAGGACATATCCGTAATGAAAGTGGTGATCGTTATATCTATGGACACGGAGGCAATTGAAAATTCATGTTGTAGGTGATATTGAAATATTGAGCAAGACTGAGAAAATTTAATTTCGTGTCGTCAGAACAAACCTTCCATTCCCAAAATCTGAAAATACATCTTTCGTGCCCTCCTTCGATAAGATACCGCCAAGGTTTGCATCATAAACTAGCCTACCACTTCCATCGTCGCCTGCCAACCACATTATCAAGTACATTTCTAGTAATGCATACGCTCTCCGAGCTTGGCCACCAACGGACGAAGTTGCCGGTATGCTTCTATTTTGAGGGTTTGTAATGGCGTTTTCTGTTTCAACCCTCTCGGCAATATGAGCTAGTTGTGCTAACCTTGCTATTTGTTTCCCGAATCCATACGCACCATTCGCAATGTCAGGTAAGTTGATTTTAAGATCGGAATCCACTGTTTGTAAAATGAGGTCGCGGATGGATTGATCGAGCGCCGCGACTGCAGTAAATTCTGACGTTGTTTGATGTCGATTCAATGTTGTTTTGGTTTTAGTTTCGACAGATGCGGACGGAGAGGGTTTTGCAATGGGCTCATCGCCGAAACCTATTGTTGTCAATTCTACTTCATACGACCAACTATTTCCAACTATAGGAGTCATTCGCCCTTTGATGGTTCTGTAAAGCAGATCAAATTCAGTTGGTTCAAGTAGCATTTCTTCTGCTGAAGAAATGGATGCAGCATGGTGTGGTAAGGATAACATAAGAAGAGGAACTTTCGAGCTCGGAGATGACTGAGTCATATGCTAGAGAAAAGGACGCAAGGTCATTCTTGTTAACAAATGGAATAGTTCCAACAATCACAAGCAGCCCGAACGCTCGGTGAAAACGAAACTCACCATTGTATCAAATTGAAAAGTTATCGTTCCTATATTACGCTCTGTCGATGTAGACGCGATCCCTTTATCGTTGTCAGAACCAAGTGTACTTCTGGAACCGCCAGAAGACGTTGCCGCAAGTGGACTACGTGTTCCAGATCGAAAATCCCAAGACACTGACCCTCCAATGGGATAAGCATCAGCTTTTCAAGCAAGAAACGTAGGATCGTCACAAATTTAAACGGAATATTATCGATTACATAGATCACTGAAAAGCCTTACCGTGATAAATCAGACGTTTCACACCAGAAGACGACGATAAGTAATCTAGATCCAAGGAGTTTGGCACCATAGATCCATCTGCCTTTGACGCCGCTGGAGGCACCAATGCAACTCTAATGACACCCCCGAACAAATCTTTGGATGTGATACTGTGCCTCGCATCTTTACGAAAAATAAACGTTATCGGGTCCGATGCAAATACAAGCAATGCCAATTGTTCTTTTGTTGTGACTACGAATTGAACACCCGTTATGACTTTGCTTTGTTGCGTAGAATCGTCCGATACATCACAAATACCTAGCATTTTGGCCGTGTCGGGGCCAGTGGCCGAAGTGGTAGACGATAACATTCTTCGTTTTGTCGAGTTTGATGATGATGACTGATTGAGCCCATCCATTTTAACTTTCAACTGATTCATAACAGGAGGGCAAGCAATATCTTCGAAATCAGACAATGCTGTTAGTTCCGGAGTCAACCCAAAATAACAAGCAGTAATGTACGGCGACCCTTGCACAATATAACTCTCCCAATATCCAGTACTTCCACCGTCCTTGCTTCCGTCGGAATAAAATCGCAAGGAAACACTGAGCGAGTCGAATTTGACAATTCTCCGGGCTGAAATTTCTTCTACTGAACCGAAGGTAATGTCAGGCGCGAATGCATCATGAATGCTATCAGGTTGTGCGGTCCGCCTTGCCGCTGAATAGGAGGCTTGTAATTTACCGAGAGGAGACCATTGAAAAGAGTATGGGTAGGCCACGATGGGATAGGAATATTGATTTTTATCCCTGTCGTTTTCTTTTTGTGTTAGAGATGATAATTGGCCTTGCTGTTGCTGTTTATTTTCCACGGGATGCAAAACAAGATTCGTCCAAAACGCACCCGTAGGAAAAGGAAACTTAAAAAACGGTTGCGCCATTCTCTCTCCCTCAATTGTCCTTTTCGAATCCCCGCGATAGAATAACGAAGGGTGGAAGAGATCAACGTCTAAAATATTTGAAACGGGATCTCCAAAGGAATCTCGGCTAATTTTCCGAAAGGGCACACCGTGTGCACTTCCATCAGACATCACCTTGTCTCCGGCTGCGGTACTGCCGCCAGCCGTGCTATTTCCTGCCTGATCCGGCAATACGTCAACCCCATAATGATGCCAGTACTCTATATAAGCCAACGCTGCCACCGCACACATCGCAATGCCCACGGCCAACCCAAAACACACGAGAAAATAAACTTGACGACTATTTTCCACCTCTGGTAAAACAACACTCATTATCCCCTGCCTTTTTCTTCCACCATTCCCTTCCTCCTCTTCATTCCCCTCGTCAATGGCATCGTACGATCCCTTACGACTGGTCTCCCGAAAATACCGATCTCCCAGCGTGCTATCATCAAAATCCCTCGAATACGACAACGTATTCGAATCATCGTTCGTAAAAACATTGATACCGATATGAGGATCCGCATTCTCATCGTCGCTATCCTCCTTGCCAATCGTGCTGACATCGGTGTAGAAGAGTTTGCCCTCCTCGGCATTGGGTCGCCGCATGACGGGAGTGGCATTGCCGTCGTATTCGTCGTTACCCAATAGCAATCGCTCTCCCAGCAACGGTTCGGATTCGTTGGTGAAGCTGGTTCCCCCGCCGATGCTTTGTTCGTTTCGTGTTAGGGACGGTGTGGATGGTTCGTTGGTGGTGGAGGTGGAGCCGTACCCTTTCGTCATGATGGAAACAAAGAGCTGGATCGTTCATTTTTTATGCCATGTGTATCTAGTGCTTACGATACCATACTCTACGTAGAATGTTGTGTATTGAGATATTGAGCCTTCGCCGCGTATTAGTACGGTACCGTAGCAAGAACGAAACCTGTCTGAACGCAAAATCTACCGGTTGAAGTTCGCGCGATTCCAACTTTCTCGATCTCTCCCTCCTTAGGATCTCTGAGAGGGAGAGTGTCAAATCTGGAAGCATATCGGCAGTTTCAATACTGATTCCTGAAGTGTTGAAAGGGATTAGTCGTAACGAAAAATAAAATAGAAAATTTGATTAAATATTGAAACAAGTGTTTATCCAAAATTCACTAAAGAGGAAATCATTCGTATTTTATTATTTCATTAACGCTGAATATCTTTCGACCACACCTTGCCGTAACATTAAATGAATCAAAGGACGACCGCACGTCAAATCTGTCACAAAATCAACCATCTTCCTCTCTGCTGTCGATATGGCGACCACCGCAAAACCACAACAACAAGTGACTCACTTTTTATTCTCTATCGTCTTAGCAACCATGGCCTGCACTCTCAACCGCGATGATCCCCTAGGAGGTCTCCCTCCAAAGCGTAAGTTACTAGTCCACCCGACGAGGTCTTTTTATGATGCAGAGATAAATGAACTCGTTTGCGAAGATCCCTGTGTCATTGGACAGCTCCTGTTGCATCTACATCGTTTCACAAATAAATATTTGCTGCGCATCGAACATCACTGACATTCTCGCCATTCATCCAAACATAATGCTTCAACATATCATTCAAACAGACTGCCTCGACGGAGGATACAAACCCGTCTTCACAGACAAACTTCTTCTCGAAGAAGCACTCCTCTTCTGCAAAACCACCCTTGAAAACAACCTCAAGGAAAACGTTAACCTAGTCCGCGTCTCCGCCCCCCTCTTCGTCACACGCGCCTCCGGCTTCAACGACAACCTCAACGGCATCGAACGTCCCGCCACATTCGAACCGCGCGACTTCCCCGGCACCCATCTCGAGGTGCCCTTCTCCCTCGCCAAGTGGAAGCGTTGGGCGCTGCACTACTACGGAGTCGAGGCGGGCAAGGGCATCGTCACCGATTTTCGGGGACTGCGTTGTGATGATGACGTGGACTTCACGCATTCGTTGTACGTCGATCAGTTTGATTGGGAGAAGCATATCTCTCCCGAGGATCGGAATGTGGAGTATTTGAAGAGTACCGTCAAGTCGATTTACAAGGCTTTGTATGATACCGAGCAGGCGGTTTGTGAAAAGTATGGGATTGAGCCCTTCCTTCCGGAAGAAGTGACATTCGCCACGAGTGATGATATGATCAGGGATCATCCGCATGCTACGCCGAAACAACGCGAGAATATCCTCTGTGAGAAGCACAAGGCTGTTTTCTTCATTGGGATCGGGGGTTTGAAAGAAGATGGTCAATTACGTCACGACGGTCGCGCCCCCGATTATGATGATTGGATCACTGAACGCCCTGATGGTGGGTTTGGTCTCAATGGAGATTTACTGGTGTGGAATCCAGTGCTCAAACAATCGTTTGAGCTTTCTAGTATGGGTATTCGTGTGAACCCTGAGGTTTTGTTGAAGCAGTTGGATTTGTGTAATGTTCCCGAGAGGAAGAATTTCGTGTGGCATAAGATGCTTCTTGACGGAACTTTGCCTCAGACGATTGGTGGAGGTATTGGACAGGTGAGTGTAGCTTGATGGGAGGCCACATCATGTTGTGTGTCATTCTTTTTACACCGGTTGGTCTCATTGTAACATATGCTTTTACTTCACTGTCGTCATAAAAGAGCCGAACTTGCCAATTTCTACTTCGTGCGTGTCATATTGGAGAAGTCCAGCATGGATGGTACAACCCTGCTGAGGTTGATATCCTCAAGAAAGATGGAATCAACCTCTTGGGTTTGGGAGAGTTTGATGCTGATCCTTCTGCGAAAAGTTCTTAATTTAGCGCAGGGGTAGAGCTGGCGGCAGTCTCTAATCACTTTATGCTAAGGGGATAGCATGGCGTGAACATCCGTTCTTATTTTCCTTATCTGTTCTCGTCTGTTGTTGATTTATTGCATACGTGGAACAACTACTATAGCAGTGGTTTGGAGGAGGCCTCTTTTCTGTCATTTCATTGCAATGCAATATTTTGTACGTGACAGATCTTGTCGTTTTGAGCTAAATTTTTGGTGATCATTCTCTTTCAACGTATGTGCCATGATAAAAGCATTAGACAGCTATTGTTGCATCATAGTCTATTATTTGTTTACTTTGAATGCCTAATAGCTCAGAAGTATCATTTCAACAAGACTAGTTGCCCTCATGAAGGCCAGAACTTTTTCTGTAAAGAAAAATGCTGTTTCACTTACAATCCTCTTCCTCTTTTCGCTGTTTCAATCAATACATCTTTTTCCAGTTGGTTAACCTCGTCGTAGTGTGGCCATTGGATTCTCCCTTTGTTTGGTGAAATAAGAGGGCACTCAATCAATGTAATCCACCCTTTTGGTTAAACTTTCTCAGCCTTCGCATCAATTGATTACCATTCATATCCATCGATTTATTAAACCTACGGGCAGACCCACCTGTACTGAGTTCCTTATGGTCAGTGACAAAGTAGCCAACAAGAAGTGTTGCCGTCATCTTAATAACAACAAGGATAATGACCCTGCCATTGTTAATGTTCTTTCTGCGTACTTCCAAGAGGATACTCCACCAGCATCAATGAAACCAGCCTACATGTCTCACATCTTAACAAGAGCCATCAAAAGTCAAGAAGGCCAAAGTACACGACAAATCACATTCAAGGAGCTCTGGTACTTCCACCATTTGGTCTATTGGTGAAGGCAGATGCAACAAAGCATCACTGAAATTGCAGACAAATGGCTTTGGTAGAATCTTCAGAAGACTGCACCAAAACAGTCATTCGTGGCATTTTTCTCACACCAACAACAAGATAGTTGAATCATATCTTGACACAGAAAAGAAAGCCATTAAGCGGATGAATCATAAGCATAGTCATCATCAAGAGAAACTTCCTTGTCAATCCCATTGAGCATGTCACTAGCATTCACAACAGCCTTAAATTGCTCATAATCCCCATTTGATTGTTTGAAGACTGGCAACAATTTCATGACCTTTGACCTTTGCACGGATATTGAATACATCATGCTTTGATATTGTCTTTGATCATGGCCACACATGACACAATGAATGAACAATGAATTGGAGTCAAGCCTTTCAGAATTTTCTAAAGAATTGCATAGACTAAAGATTGTGGATGATGGAATGTAGTTGATGTACTTCTCCTGTCTCTGACATGTTGTGATCCTGTTTGACCTATTTAACGTGCACTGTTCTCTGTGCTCAACAGAACCAGAAATTATCTGTAGAGGCCTGTCCCACCTCTTTTGTACCTCCATTTCTTAAGTGCCAAATTGGGTGGCAAATATTTCTCTGCTTCCAGTGAGGCAAGTTTGAAATGAAATGTACAACCAGCCTTCAGAGCACCATTCATGCATGCATGAGAAGCCTTGTTCTCTCCATTCCTGTTGCACATAACGGTCTCTTTCTCAAAGCAAATTGTAAATCCATGTTAATTGGCAAGTACCTCCATGGCCTTGACTATTAGGTCCCGACTAACCCATACTTCTTCTTCCTGAAATAGCTCTCTGGCTATGTTGTTAAAATCTGTGATGTTTGGATCATAATATGGAGAAGCCTTGTCGCAATATTTAACAAATCAATCTGAGTTGAAACCCACCACAACGGGACCTGTTTGCTGCTTTTTGCTTTAACCATATGTATACTCATCATTGATTAATTTTAGTGATGCTGCAATCTTGTGGGGGGTAGATAATCTTGCTGGAGGAGTATGATTTCTATCAATTTGATCATCAAAATTATCCATTGCATCGGTAAGCAGGTTGTTTTGCATCTCTATCGTCGACATTGTAGGATCTGACATGATCGGCAGTAGTTAATACAAGTTAAAATTGCTAGATAAATGGATTGTGGTCAGCCTAGGGAGGTGCACCAATTTTTTTCAGTTTTCCATCATGATAAATTATGAAAGTTTAGATTCTTTATGTTAGTGCTTAAAGTCTATCCATCGCACCAAATCAAGATTTTTTAGGATTTTTTTCTTGAATAGGTCTTAGTTTATTATCATCTGAGATTTCTTTTCCTTCTCCTTCTTAAGTGAGACACTTTTTTCACTATTGACTTTTTTAGGTTCAATCATACACAGAATTGTGGATTTTACCTGTAAATAAATTATTCTCATGTTCGAAATGCATGGGTAGTCACAATATTTTCATGTGTTCTGACCTATGAAAATATATCTAAATCTGTCTTCATATCTGCTTAGGTAATATTGTTCTCTTTAATAGTGGGTACCTTCTAGGTATTAACTTTTGCAATCAATGGTACTTCTTTACTGTACAATATTGTGTTACCTTCAAGCTTAGTTTCATATGTCCGATGTCCGCTGTGTCCGCGTCCAAAAATTGTTGAAAAAGACACTGTCCAGGACATGTCCTGGACATCTCATGTTTTTGGTGCTTTCAAACAAGGACACAGGACATTCAATTTTAGACACAGAGGACATGACAGGACATGAGAGGACATGGAGTGTTTACTTCATTTAAGGCTCCTTTTAATACTTTCCCGTGAACTATACCAAGAGTGACGGCTGCTGCATGCATGTTACATTCATTTGAATGCAATTCATAAAGCTTGCAGCACAAAAAATCTTAAGATACCTAGGCATGTACCTAGATACTGTTATGTAATGTATGTGAGTCAAAACTTCTGAGGACACTGGGTGGACATGGGACTCATCACGGACATATGTCCTCGTGTCCACAAAAACCCCGCGTCCTCGAGAAATTAAGGACATAGGACACATCCAAGGACACGTCCAGGACATGTCCAGGACATGTGAAAGTAAGCCTTCAAGCTACCCTTAAAAATATATTCGTGACCCCCAAGAGGTCTATGTCAGATTTTAATGACCATATGACCCCCCTCAAGCCCTCATTCTCAACATTGAATTATTCCTCCCAAGAGGTTTTGGTTCATTTTGCTCACATCTGTTAGGAGTGTATTCTGATCTCATTTTGTTAATAGGTTCACTTGGGATACAGGTTGGACCAACACATTTTCCAGAACTCAAAGTGATCCTCAAGTAAACTTGATCGGAAAGTGCCCCTGAGCTCGAAACAGCCATTGCAGTCATTTTCGAAACAAAGCGACCACACAAAAAATGGCCTTATAATACTCAATCAGCCCTGAGAGTTCCGATATTGCCTGAGAGCAAACCAAATCACTCTTTTATTTGGCACTGGCTTATAACATATATTGCTGAATCGTGGTTAAAAATCAAAACATCTAAATTCAACTTACCGCTATTGTGTGCGCAAAGCTCGCTTAATTTAATATATTGGAAAGCACATCACAAAAAAGTCATGCCCGGGTGCCTTATAATACTCGATCAGCCCTGAGAGTTTCAATTTTTCCTGAGAGCAAACCAAATCACTCTTGTATTTGGCACTGGCTTATAACATATATTGCCAAATCGCGGTTAAACATCAAAATATCTAAATTCAACTTACCATGATTGTGCATGCTAAGCTTGTATTATTTAATATTGGAAAACACATCACTAAAAAAGTAGTGCCTGTGTGCGCGGCGCGAGCGAAACGAGCGTTGTGTGCACGCTAACTGGCGACACTGTTATATCCTGTAAATAATTAATTATTCCGAGTGACGTACATGGGTAGTCATCATGCTTTGATCCCTGTTTACCTTTAACTTATTTCAAAAATGGGCGCAATCGTGTGCGAGGCGCGCGCGCCCACTTATAACTAATCGTAAACAAGCCATAATATTATTCTTAAACTACTACTTCATCTGTTTCTACAAATCGCATTCTGTCTAGCTTGCTACAAAAAATCTTGAAGGTGCTGCTAGTAATTTGTGGGGGCGCGGACAGTCTCGCGAGGTTCAGCCCCGTGGAATCAGACATCAGACCATCTGGCCTTGAGAGAGACATCAAGTTGCAGTTGGTTGCAGTACGTCCTCCGCGCATCAAAAAAAGTTGAGGACTTTGACACAAATTAACACGTAGCCCCGTAATTCATATAAAAAATGTAAAACGGAGTAGAAACTCTTAAATGCCAATGACCATTCTGCTCACCGATCAATTTTCATACCCCGCGATCATCATCAATCCCACCAAGACACTCTCATAATTCTTTTTTGCACATCACAGACATGACAATGAAAATTCCCCCCCCCCCATTGTCGTCTTGTCTCGTGTTCCCTCCACACTCATCGCCGCAATCCCCCCTCCACATCAATCGATAGTTGACCTCCTTTCTGACGATTTGACCCTTTGATTGCATCGAAATTCACCGGAGGTGGCGACAATAAAAAACAGTAAGCACACTTATGTCGGTGATGATTTGTTGTACATTGTTGCTGTCTTCACTTGACCGGATTAGATGTTGTCTTTGAAGTGAAAAATCAACCAGATTTGCATTCTCGGGTTTTGGCAACTTCGTAGGCATTCGGGGGTGTCATCACTTGCCGTCAAAGGATCTGGTTGATTTTTCTTTCTTGACATCATGGCAATCCTGTCTCGTGAATAATTTTTTTGTTTTGTATCAATGATGAGAATCGATAATCCTATCGATTCAATTTGTCTTGTTTTATCTTATGCTTCAATCATCTATGGAATCATCATTAACCTCCTTCCACCGCATTGTCGTGTTGGTATCTCACAACAATTATTTTGTTCATTTTGCGCTCATTTCAGGAACAATATTATCTCGTGCATCAAATTACTTATGCAAACTTACGATCCAACCACTCTATTCTCCCAGCTTTCAGCCCCATCACCTCATCGAACTGCTCCAGGCTTCTTTCAATGATATTTGCTGCATATGATCTGGCTGTAACATTCTCTTTCGTATCTGCCACAACCCCTGTCTCTCTCTCAAGTTCTCCAGTGCATCATCTAGACCAGTGGGCTGCTATTTTGCCGTGAGTTCAATATCTATCTGCACGAATCTCAATATCTAACCACGAATCTAAATTGTACTCTACATCTTTCAGCTGTTGGTAAAATTCAGCGTCGGTCCATTCGTCGAGTAAATTGAATAGAAGCTGGCTCATGATGAGTGCATCGGAAAACGCGTCAAAGGAGGTAGAATTTTTGCCCACCTTGACAAATATTTCCGGAGCTGCATAGACAGGCAAAAGAGCGACGATGCCTTCGTCGAGTTGAGTCTTCATTGCAACAAGCTTTGTCCCCACCCAAACAAATAAAGAATTGTTTTGAACCGTTGCTGTTTGTTGTGTTCATTGATTGTTGGCTTGCAATGTTCTCCGAACTGACCGTCCAATTCGTTTGGTTCAACGACTTACGAATTTGCTGTCAATATTTGTTCGGCCCCTGCTTCATATTGGTTCTTTTTCTCATGGCCAAGGTTGTTGAACTGTCCCTTTATCTCACGCCTTTGTAATGAGTCACCTTCATTGATATTGATTTTATGTTGCAGTTTAGTGAAATATTGCTTGCTCGTCCACACTTGATCTTGTTTCTGTCGAATATAGTTTTTCGCGGGCATCTGTTTGTTGCTTACGCTAGTTGCTTCCGTTGTTTTTCAGTTTGTTCCTAACACATTTCCTCACTGCAATTTCTTTCACGCCAAATGCACAGGCAAGGTCTGCCTAAGACAAATTGACAGAGGACCCCATCTGCGTTTGGGTCCAGGAGGAAGGCGTCACCCCCTTTGTGAAACTAAATTATCTTTAGAGAGGAAATGTGGTTCGTCCATAGGGATTGTTTGATGGACATTTGGGGAGTTAATCTGCTGGGGTGCTTCTGTGTTGGTCGTCATAGAATTAAATCGTAGAATAATTTAATTCAACGAATTACCCCACTAATGTGTGTCACCTAGTCAATAGACTCAAAGGTAGATCTTGTCGCTTGTTTGAAGGGGCATCAGGAGAACATTGAAGGGGATTTATTTCCACAGATCGAGGGACTCTTTGACGATCATGTTTGTTTGTTCGCGGCGTTGAATTGATCATCGCGAAGTTGCTGGACCAGCGATTTTTGATTTCAATGACACTGGGTATAAAAATTGATCCGGTGAGCAGTTATGGGGTATTTCACACTAATTATTTAAGACTTTCTACTCCGTTTTACACTTTTTCATTGACTTACGGGGCTCCGTGTTAATTTGTCTCAAAGTCCTCAACTTTTTTTCGATGCGCGGAGGACGTACATCTCATCTACCGGAACTTTTTAATTCTTACTTTGTGGTCGAGTTCACGAACTACCATCCAAGACTTTAAGTAGATTTGGTCTAAAACAATAGAGACCAGCAGAGTTGTTATTACGGCCGAGACACCGTCGACCATAATGACGTCATAAACCGTTCTCTCTTTCAGGCGTCTACTTAAGCGCAATAGCAAACCTGCAGACGTACACCCTACGGATCATCCGACAATGCACCATACCTGAATTTTGGATTGAGTTAGATTTCAACGACACACTCGGACAAACTCCCGACCACAAATCTACCGCAAGCATCGCTCTTTAGGAGAGAGAGGGAGTGAGAGCGGGAGGCTGTTGTATGGTCATGGTGCATATTTTATGGTGACATAACATCCCCATCAAGTCCATCAACAATAACACAGGAGTCATCGACCAGATAAACTACAAATTCAAACAACGCAATGGTGAGCGTGGTGGAATATCTTTTTTCCTCCATCAGAGACAAACCCCTAGATGCCTCTGACGTCACCACCCTCGAAGCCGCCCGTGCTGAACTCTCACGCCTCCGGAAGGTGACCTACCGCGTATGCGACATTCTCAACAAAACCTCTCTCGGTTCCGGAGGAGGGGGCGACGGCGAAGCTACTCCTGCTGGAGACAAGAAGAAGGCCCATCGTCAGGCACTGGTAGAGGACGATTCGTACAAGACGTATAAGAAAGTGGTCGAACCCAAGACGAAGGATGAGAAGTCCTTGATCAGGGATGCGATTCGTAAGAATCTTTTGTTCAAGGGAGCGAAAGACGAGGATTTGGATGACTTTGTTGATGTATTTGTGCAGAAGCGCTTCGAGGAGGGGGCCACGGTCATCAAGCAGGGAGATGCTGGTGAGACATTCTACGTCGTGCAGTCGGGCTCTCTTGACATATTTATCAACGTAGGTGAGGGAGATGCCGCCACAGAAACGCAAGTTGGGGTGCCCTACGGTCCTGGCTCAGGGTTCGGAGAGCTTGCGTTGATTTACGGAAGTCCGCGTGCCGCTACTATTCGTGTGGCGGAAGACTGTGTCCTATGGGAAATCACTCGAACAGCGTTCAAGGGGTTGAGTTATCAAAATGAAAAGAAGGCACACGACGCCAAGCTGAAGAACTTAAAGTTGGTCAAGATCGGGGAAAAACTCTTGGGAGATATTTTGTCGCCATCCCAGTTGGAAAGCATGGCACTCGCTACGAATTATCAGTCTTTCGAGAAGGATGATACAATTATCCGCGAAGGGGAAAGGGGAGATTGTTTTTATATGATCGTCAAAGGTTCCGTCGACGTCTTCGTGAAGAGTCAGGGAAATAGCAAGGTTGCCACATTGACTGAACATAAGTTCTTTGGTGAGAAAGCTCTTCTTAGCTCAGAAACTCGTAATGCAACGTGCATTGCAGCAACCCCCGTGACGTGTCTGTCTTTGACACGCGAGGACTTTGTACTAATGCTTGGAAACTTTGAGGACCTTCTATCTGGCAAAAACGAAGTTCGGGCGCACAAGCTCAAATTCGAGAGGTTGAAGTCAATGAAAGAATATGAATTTGGTGACCTGGAAAAAAAGAGAGTCATGGGAGAAGGTGCATTCGGAAAAGTCAATCTAGTCAAAAGTAAGAGGGACGGTAAACTCTATGCTCTCAAAGCGCAGAGTAAGGCGTTTGTTGTAGAAAGTGGACAGCAAGAGCATCTCATCGCGGAGTACCAAATCATGCGAGAACTTAATCACGTCTTTATTGTAAAATGCTACCAAGTTTTTCAAGACTCGAGATATATCTACTTCCTCATGAACCTTCTCCCGGGAGGAGAACTCATGGATCTCCTAGATAGCAAGAGGAAGTTCCCTGAACCTTGGACAAAATTCTACGGTGCCTCCGTTGTCTCGGCCTTTTCCTGCATGCACGACAAGAAAATTGCCTATCGTGACTTGAAGCCAGAGAATCTTGTGCTCGATGCTGAAGGATATTGTCATGTCATAGACTTTGGTCTTGCGAAACGATGTGACAAGGGCAAAACTTGGACTTTTTGTGGCACGCCTGATTATCTGGCACCAGAAATTATCCGTGGGAAGGGTCACGATTGGGGTGTTGATTATTGGGGTCTTGGTGTTTTTTTCTATGAGCTTACTCATGGCTACCCTCCGTTCTACGCTAGTGATCCGACCAACACGGCAAGGAAGATAATTAAGGGCGCGTTTCCCATGCCCTCAAACTTTTCGAAGCCATTGGCTGATATTATTTGCAAGTTACTGGTTGAACAAAACAAACGGTTGGGTAGGACTCAAGGTGGTTGCTCTGCTATAATGTCACATCCATGGTTTTCTGGATTTGATTGGCAAGCTTTGTTGACGCGTACAATGGTGGTTCCATCCAAGCCTAAACTGGGAAATTTGGAAAACCTGGGTAAACCAGATAACAAGCGTATTTGTGTTGCAGAATCAAACTGGAATCCGATCTTTGATTAGTATGACCTCAAGCTTTGTAAATACGAGCTCAGAATCAAAAACCTTAATGCTACAGTAACTGTAATAAAGCAGAATGTGATACCACCTCATCTTATTAATTTCACTCAAAAATTAGAACAATGTGTCACTCTGTATGTAAAAATGCTGAGTATCATGTTTTATGTTTTATGCAGAGGTACAAGGAGAAGCTTGATGATGCAGTGCAATAATTCCCACACAAAAAAGAAAGCTGCCAAGTTTCTACTTACAAATCAATTCCTACACATCGAGGCTGGTCGGAGGATTGTTCCCAAATTGCCTTTTGGCTTCAATATAAGATGACCAAGCAATTCTGCCACAGATAATAAGAGTCTGCCTCCTTGAGCAAGGGACTCAAACTTACTAAAATTAGGGAGAAGCATCTTCTCCATAAAAGTAAAGGTAAAGCCCAAGTGTAAAAGAAGATCCATATCCAACATGGATATAAATTGCCACAAGAAAACCTTCTCAATAAAACACCCTTGAGAAGGGTGTGACATAAAACTCTGAGTAGAACTTTCCAGCTTCATTTTTGACAAAAGATTGCATTGAACTTTTATCCTCATTTTATCATTGTAATCAGTAAACAATACGCTCACAAACAATAAAAACCAGCAACAACAACTACCTAATATTTACCAACAAACAGTGTAGGTGAATATCTTAAGATAGTCTGAGCTATGTGCTCACTACATCAAGCCAACGTCCTTCCCGTAGACTTTGTCACTTTGTGAAGTCTCCGTCTGCCAAAAATGAGAGTTCACAAAGTGTCATAGAATTGTATGTGTGAATAAACCTAGTAAGTTAATGAGTGATGTCCATCACACTTGTGCAGGCTAGGAAAAACAGATGTCACTGTTTGTTCCAAGAAAGCAGGTATACTCATTTTTAGCAAAGTGCCAGTGACACAAGAATAAGAGTTTGCATTACGGTGTTGTAGTTGTAAGTGCACTTTCATTTGCATAGCAAGGTCAATGCTGTATTATAGTAGTGCACCTAATATGATAAGAATTGACTTGGACCATTGACCTGGGGATGTAGGCATCACCCATCCTATTTCATAACACCAAAAAACAATAATGCTTTATTAGTGATTTTAGACAAGTATATAAATAACTAGTTGACCCAATGGTTCAGAAGGAGCAAAAGGTCTACAGATGTAGATAATGAAAAATGTGCTGATTGAAAAAAATAAATTATTTTCCAGTTGTTCTAGTTTTGGTCAGGAGCAAGCAGTCAAGCAGCCATGGGTATGAGGCCCTTTATCTCAGAGGGAGGACATTTCACATTGTAGCAAGAATACGTCAGTTGAGTCAGCTGGCTGATGGTAGTGTCTGTAAGTATCGTGCTTCATGTCTATGGAAGTGTGTACAAATGCACTTTATTTAGGCTTAATTTTGGTTAATACTTTACGTCCTCCTTTTCACACAAAATTGCCATATGCATGCACTGCAAACAAAAAACTAGTGTATCCTGCCATGTACACTAGAGTGTACGATTGTCTTACTAGAGGCCATGTGTCCAGAGACACTAATACACTTCCATAACCCAACTGTACACTAAGGCCATGTGTCAAGAAAGACATCCTTACACTTCCATAACCCAACTGTACACTAATGTACGGTTGGGTTACGGATGTGTATGGTTGAGTTATGGACAACTGACCCCAAAGCCACATTACGTCATGTATTCTACATATGAGAGGAATTGGTACAAAAATACAAGAAAACCGACTTTTCAGTAAGTAATTGAAATGAAAACGATTCATATAGCCCCTGTATTAGTCTTATAGAGCCCCCAAAAAGAGTGCACAGGCAGACAACTCAAAGTATAAGGTTGGGTTATGAGAAGCTCTGTTTGGGTTTCTGGAAGCAACGGTTGGGTTACAGTTTAGTACCAGATACTCAAGTGTACGGTTCAACTATAGGAGAGTGTACAGTTGGGCGAAGGGAGAGTAGGTGCAAGTAATTGCACACTACAATTTAATGAATTTCAGGACCACCCGTTCATCCCCCTAAAGAATGAGCCTGAAAAGCTGCACCATGTCAAATTTCAACCCCACACTAAAAATGCTACCAAGGACCATCCACACCAGCATGAAGACTTGATTTTTCCTACATATCAACACACTATTGCAATAAAATGTATTGAAAGTTATAATTGTAATTCAAATAAGAAAAATAATAAACACAAAAAACAGTACTTACGGGCAGTGATGTGGGCGGGATTCCAAACTCAGTCTGTGGGCCGAGTTGTGGCTATTCCAGTGAAGAATTTGTAAATATTTAATTGAAAAAGAGTTGTAGTGAAAAAATCAGTAGTTATGGTTGAGTAAGTAAAAGCTTGCCTCTAAAAGATACCCTGTCACTGCCTGTTGTTGCTGTCCAGGCAGCAATGCAAAGCAGGAGGCCGAACGCAGTCTGTGGGCTGAGTTACTGCCATTCCCACAGTAGGACTGTAAGCATATAATTGAAAAAATACTTCTCATCAGCTAAAAACACAGGCAAAAGGTGAAGGCGATAATACATCACCTTAAATATGCACCGCTGCCTATTGTTGTTGTCTAGGCCGATGATGAGGGAAGTAAGACCAAACTCAGTCTCTGGGCTGAGTTTCACTTTTTCTGTGTAAAATAAAGCACGATAAATGAAATTGTGGCTTAAAGAATGCATAAAAAATCCCATAAGCCACCATCAAACTCTTGAAACCTCCAGTAAGCCACCAGTACACTCTGACATTTTGGGAGTGTATGGGCAGGTTACAGTGGATTTTCATTTACAATGTAGGCAGGACACTCTTCCCCTCCATGGTGAGCATTGCACTTCCAAGAATGAAAAAAGTTGAAATGGTGCTTTCTTTTTCTCAAATAAAGAGCCGGAGAAAATTGACAGGAGGTAATTACTTGAAAATTCCTCAACACAATGCATCCTTATTAATTGTCTTCACTGGGGTAAGTGGAAAGGCTTAACACTATAACAGATCTCTGTGTATGTTAATACATGTGGTTTGCACCTCATGTAATCTTACAATTATTTTACCACTGTCAATAATCATGAGCAATAGTAGAAAGGACCCTCCATTCCTACCCCCCAACTTTAGTTGGACACACAACTGTTGAGAACTTGTTGTCTCCGGAGCATGGTTGTCTGACTGAGCATCCTGAGTTGGCATGAGTGAACAATCACTGTCATGATATTCATTAAGACATGCAAATGTCTGTGGTTCAGCTTTTATTTGTACACATGAAAGAAACCAGCACCAGGGCAATCAACAAAACTTAAAGCGATTTTTTTTTCTTTTCTTTTTTCTTTTCTTTCCTTCATTTTTTCGTCTGACTTCTCTTCATTTCCAGAAATCAGATTTCTTCATGTTTTCCAGACTGTCTCCTCTATTTTTGAGGGGTTTTGACTGTGGTTTTCCCCACCATGGGTAGACATATTTGAGGACTAGCCATGTAACTATGTCCACTTGTAATCAGCAGGGGTGTATCTGTTTGAATACATTGGAGAATGTATATTACAAGTACTGGCTAAAAATTAAATACCAGCTGATTGGCTTGCGGCACAACAGCTGAAGACTTTCTTTGGCTGTCAGTAAAAAAACTTGTACAATCCAAATCTTTGGACAAACATGCTTTTTTATTTTTATTTTCTACGTTTGATATCTATCAAACATTGCTAATAAAAATATCATCCTATGCAAACATTTTCTGCAAAGAAAAAATGTTGTATTCTGACAAAACATTGTTTGAACAGATGAGGGTTGTCACCATCTGAACATGTTGTTGCTTGGTCAAACAACAATGTGGTTAAAAAGAATGAGCCTGTTGGTATGCTTGTGATATGTTGCTTTCGTGCTCTGTAAAGTGTTTGGCCTTGCTGGACCCCTGTTGACAGGTAAATGTGATTGCCTGTGATTGTGCATCATGATTGCTGGTATTGATGCAATGTCATTGCCATTGAAGTCCTGCTGTCAAGTGAGTGACTGTGACTGTTTGGGTCAAACTTACAATCAGAGCTTATTCAATATTCAAGATCAAACAGATCATTTGCAAACATTGTTGCAATCAAACTTGCTTATTTGAGAGCATCATGATGGATTGTGAGATTGTGTGCTGCAATTGTCATCATTATTGAGTGCATCATTGTTGATCATGATCAACAATGCGATCATACTTCTTGATAATTTGTGCAATCTTCTTTGTGCTTGATCTTTGAGATCGATCATGCTACATCAGCTCAAACAAACTTCTTGTATTGCGGCAGCATGATAATCATGTTACTTGAGTAGGACAGTACTTTTTAATGTTGCTTTAGGATAAAAGGTTTGATTGTCTCTCGACAATTAGTTCATTCAAGCAGTTTGAGCACTCTTGTGCAACAAACTTTCAACCTCTTGAGTGCAACTTGCACATCACATGGGTATTTGGTTCACAGATGGTGTTGGATTGGAGATGATGGATGAATGGAGACTGCCTGATTAGTTCTATTATAATAGCAACCTGTCCAGAAGGAGCAAAAGGAATATAGACTTAGGACGTAGGTGATGAAAAAATTGCTAATTGGAAAAACATGTAATTTTCTAGTTTCTAGTTTCAGTCAGGAGCAAACAGGAAGATGGTGAAGTGAGTATGAAAATGTTCTGCTTGCCTTAATTACAATAGTAAACCCTTAACTTAGTAATATATTAAAATTTATTTTGGTGTGGGTTGTAATTGTTGGATATATGTACCTTTAGTCATAGGATCCTTCCTGTTTGGTTTGTCACATATCTATTCAATCTATATGATGTACTGACATGACATACACACACCACATTTTCATCCTTCATTCCTGTGAGATTGACTTGCCGGAATACAAAATAATTTAACAAGGAAAACATATTCAGTCCACAAACAAAAAGCAATGAACAAGGTAATAAAAAAGTTCTGAAAACTTCAAAATCATTAACAAATGGATTCTTCTGAAAATTCTATTCATATTGGCAATTTTACTGGACCCATAACTTTCTTTTCCACCAATGTCCATAAATTTGTAATTATTTATGGCATGGTGTTTGGGCACATTCTTGATTCAATTGAATAATGAAGATGTTGCTTCAGATTTGCTCACCTCTCTTTCATGGACCATTGTTATCCATTCAAAAGACTTGGTTTTTCTTCTCTGGGGCGATTCTCCTCTGAGGATCAATATTATGAATCTGAGATTCATATCTGATGAAGAACATCTAGAAGGAAGAAGGAAGAGAAGCTAGCCTTTTCATCAACTTGATGTTGTCACCCCCAAACAGTTTGACATCTCAATAAGGTAATCGATTGTGAACACAAAACTTGTTCATTGCATACTTTATATTGCAAATTAACATGTCAATGAATCCATCCATGCTCACACCATTCCAATAACTATTGATGTCACTTTCAGTGGCCTCTCTATTTGCTTCCTATCACCATATCAAATAATGTAACTCTTCCACCAAGACAGGTCATATCACTCTCACTGAGGTGTGTAACATGGATGAAGTGTCAGAGTGTCAGGTGTGGCTTTGAGAATGAGGGAAATGGAATATTGATGGCAAGGGTGATTAAGTCCAGGTATGTGAGACACTTGCCAGGGTCAAGTGCATGCTTATAGTGTGGGTAGGAATACCAGTGAGTGACATGACCCCATTCCTCTTCAAAGCCAGCAAATAAGGATGGAGATATGGAACAAAACTTTCAGGACTTCGATGTCACCCCAATGACGTGAAATTCTCACCATAATAATAAACTCATTTGCGTGTCCAGGGGTTTTTGCCAAGGTGGCACTGAAGTCCTGAAAAGGCTGTTTCCATGGCTCCATCCCAATTTGCTGGCTTTGAAGAGGAATGGGGGTCATGTCACTTGCCGGTGTTCCTAGAGATTGTTGTGATTGTGAAAATGGATATGTTACATGCCATTTGGGTGAAATTTATGTCCTGAAAGGTTTCTGATGGCTCCATCCGTATATGATGAATGTGAAGAGGAATGGGGGTCATGTCACTCACTGGTAGTCCTACCCCCACCGAAGACCCACCTCCTGGGCTTGCCAATGAGGTTGTTGTGATGGTAAAAAGGGATGCATTGCATGCCATTGGGGTGGCATTGAAGTCATAAATGGGTTTTTTTCATGGCTACATCCCAATTTGATGGCTTTGAAGAGGAATGAGGGTCATGTTGCTTGTTGGTGTTCCTACCTCCACTAAACACCCAATGAATATCCCACACCACAACTTGAATGCAGTTCTCCTCTTATGAACTACTACTCTATTTACCTCCCAAGAGCAACAAACAAAGTAAGAATCCTAAGCCTATTTTCCAAATCAGCATGCCTGGTCACCTCAAAAGGTATATATAGCACATATTGAAGCCACTGTTCCTGATGAGATGTTGATTGTATGGCTTATATCCTGGCAGCTCAGTTAATCACAAGGTTCTTCATTGATAGCTACATTGTCATCAAGAAATTGAAAACAGAGCTTATCCCTCCCCTATCCCAATATGATGGTATCACTCATTTTTGTTGTTGCTTGATGGACTGCTGATGTACTGCTGATGGACTGCTGATGGACTGCTGATGGACTGCTGATGGACTGCTGATGGAGTGCTATTACATATCAAAGTAGATGTAGCCTTCATATTTATGTTGACTTTCAGTCCATACATCAAGCTGATATTTGTCCTCAATAATTGATGATACTGTTTCCAACTCTCTGTCTGATCGTGCACTTCTCGACATTGTGATCCTGGAAGGTGTCAGTATCTTTCCAATTTTCAAGGATATTGCCTGTAATTAATGGAAATTGTGTCTTCTGCTCGAATGCAGTGATAATTTCAGACAATTGATCATTTCCTCCAATAATCAAGTGCATGATTATTGGAAAATTTGATCACCTTGTGAAAATATTTGATTCTTTCAATTCAGAACTCTCTAAGACGGACATAAGAAGTTAGGCTTCTATATTTTTCTAGACTTTTTATATAACATGACCTCAACCAACATAACCTTTGGATTCAAGTGCCATTTTTGTTTCTTGTTTCAACAAAATATTTCAGGTTCCCCTTGCTACAACAGAAACCGCTTTAACATGCATTCTGAAGACCCTCATTGTTTGGATGGCTTCAAATTTCAATTTGAACATCGACGTGAGCTGGTTTCCCACATGAATCTAATTATTTTCATCATGCTGCTTCCCTTTTCATTCTACTTGGTCCAAACAATAGTTCATAGGTAGTAAAAACAGTAGGTAGATCAGATGAATTTCAATGTTATAAAACATTTTATCATCCATCCAACACCATCTAGTTTGGGATGAAATTGTTTGAATTTGAAAACAGTCATTTAGGTTCGGTATGTTTCTTTTTGTACACTGAATTAGTCTAGTCTTTCTGCAGGAGCAGTTTAATTTTGTTTTTACTGGGACATTTTCTCTGATTTGATGTGGGCTTGATTTGATGCAAGCTCTTGATGAGAAATTGTCATGCAGCCCATTATCATGATAAATTTGACTTGGTTATATAAGCGGAGGGCCCATTGCAAATTGAAAAATTCATGAAAAACTGTATGAATTAGTTCCCTTCGAAAATGAATATTTTATCCAGACTGGACACATTGCAGTTGGAAATCTTTGATACTTGTCATACAATCATGCTGTACTGGACACAAATCCATATGCAGACATACAAGATAGTGCATCACAGCATTCAATCAGTTGTCTGCTAAAATTGAGTTAGTCTCATCAGCCCAAGAAATGATACTTCATTAATGTCTTCTTCATGACAATCAGCTTTGACTACTACATCAACCCTAAACTGCACACCCAGAAGAATACATACCATGGTATGTGCATTCATCATGCATAAAAGGGCAGCAAAAAACTTGATCCTATCAATCCTTGGATTGCAGGTTCCTACATATTTTAAGAAAGAGTAAGAGTAATGGAGATGAGTGGAAGACCTACTTATCACCTGTCTTCATTTCAGAAGCTTGCCCCCCATTGTTTTGGCACCATACAGTCACACTTTTGTCATGTACCATTAATTTATGAGTTCATATTCAAGGAGGAAAGCACTTGTACTTGCACTTGATTGAGGTGAGGAGCAGAAGAGCTGAGATGCTGCCCAAGATCTTGGTCCAATTAAAACAGAAAAAGAATGTCCCTCTATCTCTATTTCTTGTGAAAATCAGCAACTACAAGCTGAAGCTGCTACATTTGTTTGTTTAGTTGTACAAAAAATCACAAAACAAAGGCACAAAGGAAAGCAACAACCTCCACTGCAAGATAGTGTGCTCACAATCTTAGTGACAAGATTATTTGTTAAGCTGGATTTCCTTACATGAGATGTTCCTTGATGCTAGTTTGAAATTGGCCCCAATTTTGAGCTTGTTTATACCAAAATGGGATTTAAAAAGTTCAATAATTTATTTGATTTGAGAACTAGTATTGGAGCTGTCCTAAAAGTTTCAGACTCCATAGGTTCTCATTTTCTTATCCTATTTTTATTTTTTACACTGGAAAATGGTTCTAGTACCTAAAAGAACCCCATTCCTAATGTCTTACTACTTTCTAGATGGCACTGGGGCTGTCTGCCCCATTCATTTCCCCCATTTCATACCAAGATGTTTTGTTATGATTTGATGCATCGCAATGTCTGACAGTGAATAAAATGAAATAAGCTCTGCCCCGAAAATGATTCCATCAATGGAGACCATCCAGTCGCATCTGTCATTGGGTGCAATTAAGTTGTTGATGATGATAGTCCACCCATCTGTTGATTTGGGTGGTGGTGCAGGAGCAGATGTCATCCCAGGTTGTGCAATGCATATCAGAGGGTCCTTCCTCAATATCTTGACTACAATCTGCCTTGCAAACTGGAGATACTTTACAAGGGGGCTCATGGTCATGCAAAAAATCAACTGAAGTACTATCAACCATCATTGATCCCCATGTACAACTCCATGCCAAAAACAAACCAAGACAATCTTCAGGAGAAATTTGACAAGGCCTTCCCATTTCTTCCAACTTCCTGAGAATAAATCCCTCATCAGCAACAAAATGGGAATATTTGTCATAGACAGATAACAATCAACAGTAGTTGTATGCATAATGTGTACATCCTGTCAAGGTAGTAATCATGACCTGCTCATCTCCAAACCCAATACAATTCGACTCATCTTGTGCCAAACCAAGTCAAGAAAAAAGGAAGAGTCCACAATCATGATGTAAAAAATTCAAGGGGGAGATCAACTGTCATGGTAAAACAACAAATTATTCGTCTTCGTGTTTGAGGCTGAAGAGAAAACACATGGAAAGGTGGGTAGTGACAAAAGAGCCACAAAGAAGACAGCACGTCAACTTGTTGATCGTCCTGAGGTGAAACGCATGAGCATTTTGATGCCTCGAGTTAACTCAAAGCGAGAGGCTGCTACCAAACTGTGTCATTCAACTTCTCTTGTGTCAAAACATGACAAAAAAACCAAAGGATCTACAGCCACTATGAAAAACAAGTGAAGGGGAGGAGCACTTCTATTCATGGTAAAATGACTTCTTTTTTGTCTACGTGTGCTTTGGAGGCCACAGAGAATACACAAGGAAATGTCCATCAAATCTTCATTTGTCATAAACTCTGTGACTAACCCTGTTGGCTCTTTGGAAAGATGCCCTTCTCCTCCACAAGCCTCCTTTTCAGCAATCTTCAACTTCACCCTCGCCAGAGTAACCATCAAGCAAAAATCTGCCTTCTCCTTTGAAAGAATTGACGATGCCATCGTGGAAGGCATTCCCTCTCGGCCCTTCAAGACGTGACCTATAAGAATTACGCCAGTTGGTCCGGTGTATGTCGTATCAATGGGGGTGGATTTTGCGGCATGCGGACTTTGCCGTTCGAGACTCTGTTGAATGCCATGAGGCAGGATGGGCTGTTTCTGGATTGCTGGTTGGTGAGTGATGCCAAGCCGGATAGGATGATGTGGAAAACGACTGTTAGGACAGATCCGAGTAGTGGTGAGTGGGTATTTCAGGCCCAATTTGATTTGAAGCAAACTATGAATGAAGCTTCAAAGGAAAGTGACAAAGATGATGACGACGTGTAAGCGAAGCATTTGTGCCTTTTTAAGACTTCCAACCTGTGAGAGGGCCAAGGCTGATTCCTGATGGACCCAAACTATTTGATAGTGGGTGTTTTTAAACAGTCATCTTGTAGATCAATGAGAACACAGTTTATTTAGACAAGTTAACATCTATTTTAACATTTTAACAAATTATATAGGATGATTTTATTCATCCTTTCTGAATTTCAAATAAATGGCTAATTTTCTACTTGTCATAACATACTACTCCTCTGTTTAGGCATAGTATTATGAGCAGATCCTCTACTCTTGAAAACTGCCGTAATTTTTAATTTCCCTCGACACTCACCTTCTTCGAAGTCCCATTCTTTTTACTCACCTCTCTCTTGACATTCAAGAGATGCAAGGTATCAGGACAAGGGGCACCATCGGCCCAATGGGTTGTTCCACTTTCAACCATTGAGCGCTGATTGTTCAGCGAGCAGTTCCACCACATGAAGAGGATCAATCCTTTCTAGTGAATGAAGTGTGACTGAGTGTAGAGGTTTCCAGATATGACTGCTTATGCAAGGTCATATGTCGAAAGACAATAAATGAGGATACTAGGGTGCAACGGAATTACTTTTATAGTGATTCAATCATCAATTGGTATTCTCAACTTGTTTGTTTGTTTTGATCTGTAACTAGCTCTTATACTTATAGGTTAAACTAGACCCCAACACACGACACCACAGACTAGTTGTCACAGGCAACAAAGATACGTAAAGAATTCTTTTCTACCTCACATAACAAGCCAATGGACTGAGTTTGTAATGCTGCTTGTGTTGATCACAGGAGGAAACACACACTTTCTTTAATCACTGCAGCTGACAGCAACGCAACAATTTACAGCATCATAATATTGTCTAGGAGGAGAATTGAGCTGAGTGGAAGATTCGTCAATGGAAAAGGACACCATGGATGTTGAATTGATGAGATGGAAATTTTGTATGTTATCAAGGTGTGTCTCAACTTGGAATGAAATATATGAATTTAGGATTGATAGAAAAATTCAGTCCCGTCAGGGAAGGACCCCATCCCAAGGGACTCGGCTAGATCAAGTTTACCGCGTTGCTAGATGAGGAAATTTTGAAAAGATAGGCCTGGAAAAAAGAACCTTGGGAATTCAAGACTTTTAGGATGGCTACATCATGATGATTTTATATTCTATGTGGGAAAGAAAAATCGACAGTCCTTGGGTATCTGTATAGCAAAAAATCTTACAACGGTTGCATTTAATTTAATAATAGCTGCACGCGCTAGATCAATCAACACAGCCAAAGCAAAAGCCACTCACTTTCCCTCGACGTTGTAATCATACATCTCGCCTTTCATGACGCGAGCAGTTTTGGATCTGCATGTTCCGAAAACCGAAGTCTACTTTTGACAACAAGAAGTCATCCTCAATCCTCAGCTCCGTCTGAAAGCTCCCAAAACCATCATGTCAGGCCCTAAACCACAGCCACCCAAACAGCGCCGCAACCGCAAAAAGAAAGAAATAATCCTAGACCCTCAAGCCGCACGCGAAGAAGCCGAACTACGCATGAAAATTCAACAGAGTTTGCAAAATCAATTCGTCACGCGGGCGACTGTTGATGGCGGCTGGCGTGGCGAACAATGCGCTTATGGCACATGGGCAGGTGGGGTTGTGTGGTCTAGTGGGGGAACACGAAGGGATGGGGATATCGAGTTCTATGGGGATGAATAATAACTCGGGGATGTTGCAGCAGCAGTTTCAATTTCAACAAAGTCAGGAGCAATACAGTGGGCAGCAAGTTCCGTTTAACGGACAACAAAACTATGGACAGGTACAGACCAAGGAAGAACTCAATCAATTCATAGATACTGCAGAAATAAAGGCCTATGAAATGAGGCTCCGAGCCAAAAAAATGATGCTTCAACAACAAATGCAAATGTCAGAAAATCAGTGGCATGAAGGTGCCATACAATATTCTAACGAAATTATTGAGAGAAATATGAGTCAGTGGAGTGGACTTTCACGTGCCGACCTTATGCGGGAACTGAGATTGGAGCAAGATAGATTGTTGGTGGCGGCAGCGCAGAAACAAATGGCCATGAGCACGGGGATGATCTCCATGAATGATAGCAACTCGTTTTTTGAGCAAGGATTGAGCGCTGAGAATCAGTTCGTTGATAGGCCGGGGTTTAGTCCTGAACTGAAGAGGCCAAGTTTGTCCCAGCAAACTTGGTATGAGCAGCAGCAGTTGGAACAGAGAACTAGGAATTCGAGTGCCTACCTAGATGAGCAATTTGAGCATAGAAATAGAAATGACAGCCAAAGATCCTATCAAGATAGGCAGCTCGAGCGTAGATATACGAATCCCACTGTTTATCAAAATGGGCATTTTGATGGTGGACATACGAATCAAAGTGCTCACCAACACGGCCAGTTACAGCGTAGGCATACCAATCCGCCTGCGTCGACAGCTTACGAACAGAATACTAACTATGTCGACCTTACTATGTCGCCGCAGCCTCGAATGCAGCACATGCGTAATCAAATGATGTCGCCAACGGATCTCAACCAGGTTCAAAATCAACTAGGCTATTACGAAGGGCAAAATCCACCTCATTCGCCCTCACCGCATGTTGAAGAAATGATGAATCAATACCAGGTGCAACAAAACCCAATCCATCAGGGCGACTTACCGCAGAAAAATTCTGTGGGTCAACCTTATCATCACATGCAAAAGTTGGAAGAGTCGTCATCCGAAGCGACGGAAAATGCAGAACCGCAATCTAACCTGCAACCTCAGGTTGATGATACAACTTTCAAAGATAGCCTCGGGATTTCTGACCTTCAAGCTTGGCTCGCTTTCAAGTCGAGCGGTGGGGAAAGCATTGGTTTTCACTCTGTCGGTAGTATGTCAGCATCCTTTGGCAGCGTGATGACCTCATCAATACTCAATGTCGATGATGACCCAGTCACTCACGGTCATAGTGGGGGAGGCAATGGTACCCCGCTTCGAAAGATTACCAATGACGGCTCGCCAGAAGCGTCTGATAGGAGCGTCGGTAAATCTCCATATCATGACAGCCCCTGTAGTCCCTCTTATCATGACATTATCCAGGATTTGGCTCCAATCGCCGAAGACAGCCTCGAGGAGGAAGATCAGAAGAGCAACTTTGGCACATCGAATGCACGTAAGAATCGCGCGGGAGACCCATTAAAGATCTCCTTAACTATCGGGGATCTCCAACAACGAAGGGACCTTGAACGAAGTATCCAACCCGGGCTCTCCCAGAACTCAGGAATGTCTTTTACAATAGGGGACTCTATAGGAGAACTGGGAGATCTCCTAAACTCTAACTTGTCAGAAGGTATTGGGAACTCGCATTTGTCACCTGGTCTCATGACTAATTCGGTTGGTATGACCCAGAGTGATTTAATGATGAGCATAGATAGCGTGACATACAGTGCATTGATGGCAGCGAATCAGAGTAATAGCAGTATGACAATGAACCGTGATCTGTGTGAATTATTGGAGGAAGAAAATGAGTCTCGTTCATCAACTGCTTCAACTGTGGGTGACAATGCAAGTGACAAGTCAGCTCCTCTCAGCTTATCAGGAGGCAGCAAGACAAGTGGCTCGACAAAACGAAGCGTTACTAGTCTTGGTGGGCGTAGAAGGCGGAGCGCTGATAGTCGCCCATCGATCATGTCTGAAATTTCGGAGTGGAGTTCGAGCAATCCCTACGGAGACGACAGTGTTCAAAACGCCGAAGAACAGGACCACTCTCCCAACGAGGCCGATAATAAAGGTCATCATAAAGTTGAGGTCGATGTGACAGAATTGGACGCTTTGAGTGACAGTGTTGACATCAGCTTGTAAGTAATGCCCCCAGTCACGTTTAGATTTCTGCCTTTTTCATTACGTCTTTAAGAACTCACCTCTTTCAACGCACAATACGTCACATCTAGATCCATGATGTCCTCCATGTGTCTAGCCGAAGCCGAGGACACTTTGATGATGTCTTTGCAAAAAAGTGAAGGTTATGTCTCTAGTAAAGGAAGTAAGGACGAGAAATAAGTTGCTGCCATGGACATAATTTATTTGACAGTGATGGTTTCATTGTACAGGTGGACCCCTAACTCCGACAAAGATGGCGGAGAAAATTGCATCACCTCTTCATCCCTGTATTTAAATATAATTGTGTGTAAGCAATGCATTTCCTCTTCCAGTAAAAAATTGTCTTATCGTAAAACTGCTATTACTCAAATTTACAATCGAAACGTCCTAAAGTTGTATCTATGAAATACGTGGCAACGAAGATGGCTCATCTTCATACCCACCATCTTCGTCAGAGTCCGAATCCAAAGCAAGATCCGAGATTTCCAACTCTGCCTCTTGATACTGTCTCACTACTCTTCTTCGGGCGATCGTCCTGCGAACCATAATAAGTACAAATAACGCCGCGGCAAGAATCAGGAATGCAGCAACACCTCTGCAGGAAGCTGAGCTACATTCGTGTTTCATGTCTTCGAGGAGATTGGTGGCTATATCAGAGTACTGAGAGCCAAATCCTCCTTTTCCTCCTGTTGATGAACCGTCTTCTCCTTTCTCGTGTTCGTTATACGATTCTTCGTACTCTTCTTCGCCTTGGTCGTCTTCATATTTTCCGTCATCTTCATATTCTCCGTCGTCTCCCCGTTCACTTGCGAGTTCTTCGCCTGCATCATCTGTGTAATTATCATCACCGCCATCAGGTTCCAACGCTTCAGTCTCCTCTGGTACCTCCTGCTTAGTGCTAACAGTTTGTTCTTCTGGAGCAACGCTTATGCTCTTGCCCTCCTGCATCAGCAATGCAGTATAATCACAATCACTTTCAGCAAATCCAATACGGCCGTTAGTAGTGTCAAAATAAATGTCATGCCCCATCATAGCATTTGCACCTAAAACGCTGCCACTCCCCTCATCAGTATAAAACCTGGCAACATACTTCCCCGTATCAGGATCAAACTCCATGTAATGCGATCCAGGAATAGCCAACACCACATCTCTTGGACTAACATCCGCCAAAATATCCCCTGCGTATCCGGGTACCTCATTTGGATCCGCATCAGTCTCATCACCCACCCCACCTGCATGACCCTCCAATACAATGATAATGGTCGGCAATGCGGCGATATCTTCCTGTGTTAACGTCACCGCATTATGATTATATTCATTGCCCATAATATCCTTCCAAGCGCGCTGAAACGGCGCAGCAATCTCCCTAGTGAAATAAGTATCCGTAGTGCCGCTATCGACAATCACATTCCCCCTATTCAACGCTGACTCCGAAACATCCAATTTGTGCATTTTACTCATATCTTCGATCTTGGCACTCGACCCACCCCCCTCTCTCAAATACACCGCTTTCAAATGGACTGCGTAAAAGCCACTCCCTTTCAAATTGGTTGCATAGACCATGGGAGAGGAATGCAACCTCGGATCCACACCGCCCAAAGTCATGGCGCCGGCTCCCGTCCCTTCCCTTTCTGCATTATCCTGCCTCCAAAAACACAAACTGAACTCCGGCTTGGGAATCGCCTTTTTGCTAAACATTTGCTTCCAAAACGCAGTATTATCATTCTCCATACCCATAATCCCATCCGCCAACTGGGTAATAAACAACCCCGTAATGGAAGTTTGACACCCAAACGCCAACTCAAACGCAAACTGACTCGCCTGCACCGGATCAATATGATCCCCCTCCACATGATCAAACTGACTCGTCTCCAACGCCGCATCATGAGGCCCCCCGGCATAACAAACATCCGCCCCCTCATACGCCGTCCACGACGACCCCTCAGCATACGACATGGAAATCTTACACCTCTTCCCCCCCTCCATACTCGCACAAAACCCACGCATGCACTCGTCGCACCCCAAGGCGCGAAAGGTTTCGCTCTGCGATTCTCGAAAGTATCCGTCGGTGTGGTAGGAGTCTCCGCAGTTTTGGCATTCTTCGCAGGGGAAGGCCGTGACGCCCGATCCGGTGTCGACGATGACGGTTTGGCGTTGGGGTGGGCGTGCCGACCCATAGGTCGACGTAGTGGGTGCCGTAGCCTTGGTAGAGGGCTCCCATTTGTTGTTGGAGGGAGCGGGCGTGGCGGAGGGCGGGGGAGTCGGGGGGGAGAGAGTGGCGGGATTGAGTGGGGCGGGGGGGCAGGCGGGTGTCGATGTCGACGTGGGCGAGCTGACGACGACGGCGGGCGAGGTGGACGGAGTGGGGGATGAGGGGGTAGGTTAGGGTGCCGGTTTCGGGATTGGTTAGGATGCGGTGCGGCATTGTCGCGTGGTCGGGTGCGGAGGCGAGGGAGGAGGCGAATAGGAGGAGGAGAGAGAATGCAGTGGATGACGGCATGGTTAACGCTGATGGGAGGAATGGGATGGAAGATAGAGCTGCAATAGTGCGACGAGTTGAATAGCTCGGCTCTCGGTCAGGAACACGCCTTCAGGGAAGGCGAAAACCGATGGAACGAGTTATGACGAAGGACTGCTCGATGTCATTGCGGCGTCCGTTGTCAAGTCGCTAAACCCAGTGAACAGCTGGCGAGATTCAAAAAAAGCTGGGGCTGGATTGTTTGGCTGGCGGAAACACTACCTTTGGCTAATTGAGTAGGATCGCCCACTATTGTTTTAATGTACCACATCACTGCACTGAAAAACACAAGGGAGTCAAAGCATTTCATACACCTTCAGCACCTTCTATCCACCTCATGACACTTCATGTCCTGAGAAATCTATGAGGCTTTGCACCCCCTTTGCTTAGAGCTTTGGTGTTACTCTACACATTCTTTGATTACCCTCGGAATATTCTACAGAGTTGTCTTGCGTTTTGTCTTTGCTACTATTTTTTGCAAACACGTGTCCCTTATCACCTCTTTCTCTGCTCATCATCCTCACCACCATTACTTCAACAGGTAAACTTGAAAGTGAGTAGAGTAAAGTCTCTGATGAATTCATGACTTGAGATTGAAAAACATTCCAACAATTTGTCATTGCTACAGCTACAACTTATTAATAAACATGCACCAAATGGCTTCCAAACAGAAATTGTTCAAAAATACCCATTGACAGCAAGCAAACAATGGGATTGGTTCTTTTATTATCAGGGTCTATGGTTGATTCTTGGTTTGGGTTGGATTTGTTCTAATTCTAACAAAACATATGCTAGTTGGCCATCATGGTGGGTGATCAAACAAAATTTTGCTGAACACACTTTTTCAAAAGACAAACATTTGTTCTGACTTGTGAAGGAGTATGGATGTCAAGGAAGATTGGTAATAGCCAGCAATGAACTTGATGTTCGTTCATAATGCCATGTATCCCAATGGATTTGAGGGAGGCCAATTTTGGGCCTCTCTGGGCTCCATTATACCCATTGGCCCCAGTGTAAGATTTTAAGAGAGATCAGTGATGGACACCATGTCACACCAGCCACTTGATGTGTTTTTGTATCAAAATGTTCAATATTTTTTGCAAATTCATCGACCTAGCCAAAAACTATTAAAAAGGATTTGATAGAATTGTGTACACACATAATGGGTCATCAATTGAAATGCAAAACCATGAACATTATTTCTACTGTAGACATGAAGCTGTTCCATACAGCACAAGCATGTATACCACATGGAAGACTATTCTGGAATGGAGTTCCTCAATTTGCTGGTGTTTAGGTTCTATTCTGTGCTTGTACAGTATGTGTTACTACTTGCGAATTGTGTATCTATGAAGCTTCAAGATTCAAGAACTTGAATACTTCTTGTATTAAAAAAACAGTTTTTGTTTGAACAAAATAGCACCACTTAAAAAAATATACTGGGCCTTGGTAACATAAAGGCTATGTTCAAACTTGGCCTACATCATATTAGTAGGTTGAATGATAACCAAGTTGAAATTCTTGTTTCCTGTTTATGGATGGGTAGACTTACAACTGGTTAATTCAACAGAGAGTAATCACTTTCATTCACTACATACGAACTCACTTTAAAATCCATGGCCATAGACTTCACACAATCTTTCTCATTACATCAAGCTGAAAACTGCTAAAAGATTCCAATGGTCCCATGTACTATTCTAATTCTTATACATGAAAGTTAAACTACAAGAGAGATAAGAATGACACTCTCTTGGCAGCCCTCTGGCAAAACCAATTCATGGTTCTTTTATTTTCAATTGAGTCTTATTGCTTGAAGGAATCCCTTTTTCGTGCCAATATGTTTCTGGTTTTGGGAATGTACTTGTGTTTGTCTCGAGATATTTCATATTTCTGTGATACCATTACAACAATTGCACTGCCACTTGTAACTGTTTGTGACAGTAAGAAGAACCTTGCACAATGTGTCAACAATTCATGCAATTGTGGTAGATATAGAATCAACACAACTTCTCAAACATAGTGAGAGGAGTATACCATGAACCTTACATAAAAATTGAGCCCAAAATCATTTCAGGGGTCGGCAAAAGTTACTTTTCTTGTTATCCAACTATTGGTGCAGAGTATGATCAGATATTTGCAATGCAATATATTTAGTGGAATGTAGTCATGCATGATTTGTTTGTAATGCAATATCTCTTAGTGTCATAGGAAGTTTTCTATTGGAATAGTGTCAGTAAAGGGCCACATATTAGTTGATGCCTTAGTAATGTGTCTGGTATATTTTCCTCTAGCTTTCAACTACTGGTTCAAATGCAATCATACATGTCAAAGATTTTTAGGTGAGCCTTAGAGTAGTTGTGATAAAATTGGCAGCAGCAAAATTCATTCTGCTTGTTATTATCTTGCTTTTCAAAGTGTGATGCTTGTGGATTAATGTTGAAGTGATGTATAGTTTGCATGACAACTTAACAAGTAACATGATCAACTCAATTGCGTTAACTTTTTCCACTGGTTGGGGTTTTTCCAGGGGCCTTTTATTTTTTCAACAACATGTCATATTGAACTTCATTTGACCAGCACCCAAAGTTTTCATGAGTTCCATTAATTGAAGTCATGCCGCCATCAGTAAAAGCTGTAATAATCTTGTGTGAGTAATCAAAGTTTGTTCAGCACAAATTTTTCTTAAGGGTTTGAAGAACCATGCCAAACCGTCTCTGCATGTGTCAAGTAAGGGGGCATTCACTCAATTTCATCTCGCTGCAATTTGTTTGCAGTTGGGATGGCAATGAGGATGGTGAAAGGTTTGAATCACTCCACCTCCATGGTCTCTGTTATCATCTGTTTCTTGGAGGCAGATAACATCCAGCAATTAGGATTGGCGAGCAACAGTGACGATAGCAAGGATAGCACTCATGTAGTACCAACGTTAGATCGTTTCAGGTACAAACGATGTGGGAGGTGTTGTATTTGTCGTTGTGGCAAGAAAAAACATACAACCTGAGTGAACATGGAAAGTGTGGTTCTACAATGTCTTCTGAAGGATTTGGGGGCTCTTCATCAAGCAACAACACTGTTTTTACATGATGACATAAAATCAAAAAATCACACCCACTACAATACCAAACGGATCATTACTATTTTTCAGGCCCACAGGCTCACTCCCATTGTAGCGTGATGGATGCGATCCACGTGGAGTCGTTTCAAGTTTCAACGTACCTTTCCTACGGGGGCCACAAAAATAAACAATGGTTCGCACGCCCACTCAATTTTCATTTTGTACAATTTTGTATGGATTTTTTTTATTCTGACGATTCCTTCAAGGGCATCGAAATTGTGGGAAGCCTCCCCAGCCGCCTCGCCAAGTCCCCCATGATCACGACATTTCCGGGTCTGTTCTCCATGGTAATTCTTCATGAGCATCTCACGCTGTCTCTATTGACGCAACCGACCGAAAATACCATCCTAATAACACCATCCCACTGTTGTTGTTGACCAATCGCTGCATGACCCAATGCTCAGAAAAGAGTTTCTCTTGTTCAAAGAATAAACGAGAAGACCTGATGGGTGGCCGTGAAAAGATGACCAACGTGAAACAATCACTGGCATCAAAGCGTGCCAAGAAGCATTGCAGCTACCTCCATAACATGATCACAATTTCAGTTATAGTTTTGTCATTGACCTGTTTATGTTTGCAATCACCAACCGCAATGGCATTTTCCTCGGCTGTGGCCGGACGAAGAACATCTCTGCGGTGCTCTAGATCGTCTTTCGTCCAGCAGCTGATGAATGCTTCAGAACAGGGAAATAGTCAAAGCTGCCAACTTCAAATGACCTCGTCGGACTTCGAAGGCGGACAAGGGAACAAGCCACACGATAAGGCTAGTCCCTCATTGAATCAAAACTTCCACCGCACCGGTAGGAAACGCGCTCTGCTGCGAAAATATAGCAAAGCCATCGTCCTATCAACGACTTTGATATATGGCCCAATGGCGTCGGCACCGTTCGCTCGTCGCTCATTCATTGGCAGCACCAATGCTCACGCTGCGGCATCCACGACATCATTGGTTTCATCGAGTGGAAGCGCTTACAACTTTCAGGATTTCAAGGATGTCAAGAAGAAGCTAAGTTTAGCCCCGGGGGCAAATGTTCAAGCCTACGAGGAAATACTGGAACGTGTGGCCGTTGAGGGAGACGATGCATTGCAGGGTATGAAACCCGGAGAGATGGAGGCTGCACTGACCATTGGGGAGATGTTGTAGAGGGGGGAGACAGTGCCACGAAGGAATCGGGTGTTGCTGGGAGATCCAGTAAGAAAGCAGAGAAGAAACAAAGCAAGAAGCAGAAAGTTAGTGAATGGGAATCAGATGAATTTGGCTTTGGTGAAGATGACGATGATGATATTGATAGTGGGGTTTTGACGATGGGAAGTTCTGCATCTTCTCCGTCTAGGGGAAAGGGAAAAGCATCCTCGTCTGGCGACAATTCTGGTAAGGGAGATGTTGTAGTCACTGACAAGATGGCATACAACAACTACCAAGCAGCACTCGGCAAAGAGGATTACATGAAGACAATTAAAAAGGGTGCTTTTTATTCTATCTTCCCTGTGTTTGTGATAACAATGATTCGTGGTCAAGTTCGTGCATACAGAGAAAAGAAGAAGGTTAAGAGGGGGTTGGCATTGTTTGAGCAAGAGAAAAAGGATTACATCGAAGAGAGAAAAAGACAAGGCAGTAAGGGTGATGACGACGACGACGAAGACGACGACGATGAAGATGACAAACCAAAGGATAAGAAGAAGGGGAAGAAGTAAACGAACAGCTCTGACAGTCGACAAATGGCTGTATAGAATTGAATCGACACTTAAGGGGATTTTTAAACAGCTATTGATGAAGGAGTCTTCTATGTTTGAGAGCTTGGTAAAATCATTACTTAGATGATCAATACGGTAGTGGATTTAAATAATATATGTAATGCCTTGAAGGCTTGATAAGCTATTTGTTCAAGTCACGGAGCTAATGTTTGTCCAACCTAGTAACGATGAAGACCTTCAATGTCTGGTCAAGAGAGCTCATGCAACACAGCCCTTCTCTATCAGGACTCCAGTCAAAACTGACAATGGGCTGGGTAGATATAACACGTGAATTCAAGAGTTCTACGGATCCAGCGACACCGACAGGCATACTATCTTTTTGGTGCTTGCCGATTCGGCTTTTAGGGTAGTGGTACTTGTAAATGTTGAACCCGCCATTGCCACCACCTGTCATGAACAGATCACGATTTTGTGGCAAATGTTTTGAGATCCAAACAGTACTTCGGTGTGCTCGTTCGGACAAGTACGCGAACCCGTCGTTGGGATGTTGCGTTCGCATATCATACAATCGAAACTTGCTTTCAAGCGTGCATACAACTATCTTATTCATTTCAATGTCAGAGCGGTCAAATTGCACCGACGTAACGCCATTTTGAGAATTTGTTTCCCATCTCATTGTGTTTGTTCTCAAATCGAATAGTTTGACATCTCCATTGTCAAATCCAGCCAAGATCGAACGCTCTTCGTTATTGTAAGAGTTGCCAAAAGCTACTGCCCAACAGTCTCTGGGATGGGATGCCTTGTCAGGTTCGAGAGTAACAACTGCACAATCAACTCTAGGATCCCAAACCTTCACGCAGCCATCTTTGCCCCCAGTAGCGATTTCTGAAGGACCACAGCTGGTGCCTCCAATTCCATCAATAGCATTGATGATTCCAACGTGTCCCTTAGAAGAAAAGATTTCACACTCTTTTTTTACGTTGTTCATCTCATCTTGAGACAACTCCTTGCTCTTACTGCCAATAGCACGCTCGAGATCACAGATCGAAAGTGTCCCTCCGTAGTCGCCCATGGCGAGATGGCGACTGATGAGCCTACTTGCACCAAACGTTGCGCACTTTATTCCTTCAGACCCAAACGCTAAGTCTTTGAAAATCTCTTTTGTACCATCTCTCTCTAGCTCGTAAACATTCAATGCGCCTCTGCTGCCAGGACTGATGCCACAGCAAACAACACGAGCTGATCCTGGCATCCATTTCGTATCACAAGGCGTAAAGTCCAATGACTGCGCAAAAGTTCATGTACGAATCTTTTATAACGACGGTTCGACAAGATAAGAAGGAAGCATAACTTTCAAACTGACCTTTGTAACATATTCGATCATTTGCGGTGCATCTGTGCTATTCATTGCTGCTGGATGAATAATGGGCGGTTGGGTGCAGTGAAGCAGAGAAGAATACGAGAAAAGGGATTATTCCAAATTGTGATATCAAGGTGCGTCGTCTTATTCGTTTTAAAAATTCAACATTTGTTTCAATGACAAATCATTACAAAGTTTACAGATGCGTTTTTGGAGGCGAATAATCTTGACGAGGATAGGCGAATAAAATAAAAATGCACTGTCTTCACCTGTCGGGCGGCGTTATCCATCCGCATCATTCCAAGGACCGTAGAAAGCATCTGCCAGATATTTTGGTCGGAAATTGCGAGCGGAATGGATCATCGCTTCTTACAATATCCTCTTCCTTCTCTCCGTAATGATTGCGTTCGCCATTGCAGTTTGCGCTCTTATCCTCTGAGCCGTCGATGTCACATGAGTTCACTAATGATGCATCCTTCTGCTTTTGGAGATCAGCATTAGCCTCTTTCTTAGACGAAAAATATTCCTTGTGTGCTTGTCTATGTTTGCTGCGTTCTATAGCCGCAGATTTCCTTTCCGCTCGCGCCTTGGCGGCCTCGTCTGCAATGCGTGCTGCCGATGACGCCTTTCCCGTATCCTCTTGCTCCTTTTCGCCCTCTCTGACAAGTATTGCCACCATTTCCTTCAAGAGTACACGATGGTTGATTGGGCCAACGTAGTCGTCATTGCAAAACCTTCCCCGCCTCTTGAGTTCTTGCCTTAATTCGTATGTCGAGTAGGTGTGAACGTTCTCCAGGGTGATCATTGGGCAACAATAGGAACGGCGACTAAGAGATCTGACTTTAACTGCGCTTCCACTTCCACTTCCACTTGACATGCACTGATGAAGGAACGAAAGATTAAATAATTTAAATACATAATAAATAACTTCCGCAACTTTTAATTTTTTTGAAAGAAAACGTTTGCCAGAGCAAAACATTTCAATTCAAAGTCATACAATATCTAGGTCAAGCAAGTCACTTCACTTATCACAAAGTAAGCAACATGAAAAACCAATACGTAGCATCGGATGGCACCGTCTTCACCGATCGCTCTCTCTACAGAAAGCATGAGATGGAGACACAGTACACTTTTCGCGGAAAGGAGAACGCAACCTTGACGAAGAAGCCCGGATCCGTAAAAGGTCAACCATTTGATATAATCGACTGCAAGAATTGCTCGATCTTGGTTCTGGACCATTGCGATCAAGTGCAGATTGATGATGTTGTAGACTCCACGATATTCATTGGAGCTTCAAGCGGATCTGTTTTCATTCGTAATTGCCGTAACTGCAGTTTCACTATCGCCTGTAAGCAACTGCGAACTCGGGATTCAATGGACTGTACATTGAATTTATATTGCATGACAGACCCTGCTATTGAAACAAGCACTGGCATTCGGTTTGCTCCTTTTAATGGTGCTTACGAAGGGCACTTTAAAGCGTTGGTCGACGCAGGGCTTGACCTATCGATAAACAAGTGGTCCGCCGTGTTCGACTTCAACGATCCATCCGAAACACAGGAGAACTGGTGCATAGTCACAGAAGATGAACGAGAGCCATTGTGGTGCCCACTCGGACCAGCAGATTGTTGTATGGCAGACGGTAGCAGTGCAAGGCGACTGTTTGTTACTCCTGCGAACTGCAATGTTATTGAAGACGGCGAAAACATGTCGGACAGTACTGATACGGACAAAACTGAAGCCGAACAATCGAATCTCGGGGAAGGAAACACCAACAGAATTATTCTATTCGGACAGAGGCTATGGGGCATCATGTCGTATTCAATATCATCCATAAGTGCATTTTGCCTCGGTTTCATTCTGAGTGGTTTCAAGACTTCGCAAAGTCTGTTGACATTTTCTAGGGCTAATTGAGGGAAGAATTGAACCACGTCTTGGTAAACTGGGATTTATGTTATTTGTTGCTTCAGTTTGCTACCCCGTTCTATTTTCACAACGGTCGAGTTGACTTCACTCCGAGAGCAAATGCAACCTGCCAACCGGTTGCGCAGCACACGAGAGAACCATTCACTTCTGCACGCCTCAGACTTAAAGCAGTTGAATAATATTAAGTTTCTTTCTTTTCCCTGGATGAAGTCCTCTTTGTTTCTTCCATCCAATAATATCGCACGATTAAACTCCAAGGTAAGCAAAGCAAAAATGGCGCAAACACGAAGTACATCCCCTGCATACCCTTGGCAAATTCCTTCCATGGATCAACATTTTTTCTACGCCGGCATCGTCCCCTATGTGATTTTCTGTACTATCATTATTCTCGAGACTGTCTTTCGCGTCAATCAGCGGTGCTAATATTTTTTTCCAAAACGAAAAATAGAAGCGCTAGGCAACATCCGCCGAGATACATTGATACGATAAAGTCGTAGTTGATTCCAGGTGATGGACGCACCGGCCATGGAACGTGGTCGAACGATATTGTTTCATTGTCCTTAGCGTTTGTTGATCTCTCGGACATGATATACAGTTCAAACGATGATTGTGGACATCCGACAAGGATAGTAGATTACTTCGGGATACAAAAGGAGGACACCGGTCGTCGCGGCGGTGCGAGGAGCGAAAGACTGTGGCTTTTTGTGAATATTGTGTGTGGTCTGAAGTGGTCCGAAGGTCCAATCTACTGAAAGATGATGTTGCTGTCGCCCTGCGTCGCTGAGGATAGAGGAGGGATAAAGACTGATAGAGGGAATGCTGAAGGGCATGGGAAGGGGAGAGAGCAAGAGCGAGCCCTTGTTGCAAAACGAGGGCGGAAGAAGGGCAACACAACTATAACACAACGCAAACACTGCAGTTGCGTGGAGTCTGTGAGGAATGCAGTATCTACCTCTAGGCTCCTCTAGAGGTAGTACAGTAGCGATGAAACCAGTTACACGGGGCACTCCAGTTTCACCGACATCGCGTTAGGTACGATACAATAGGACGGTATTGTAAAATATTTTAGCAGCACCGCGTAGCACCCTACAGGCACCCTACCATACGTTACTATTCCTTAGGTTACTATCGTACTTCTCCGTACAATACCATACGATAGCAGCACACGACTTGTTTCTCTTACTGCCCTCTGTCGACTTTCTGCGTGCTGGCACCTCTAACGACAAGGTGCTATACATTCGACAATAAATTCGACAGAGCACCAATTGTAGTGCATGGCGTCCGCCTTTACCAAAGCGCAAGTACTAATACACCAACTTCTTTAGACCTTTACTCATCATCAAGTCTCAGCGTTACCAAGCGAACCCGTCCAACATAATGATGGCACGAGAATCAACCTTCCTCCTCTTCACGGCCACCGTCCTAGCCATGGTGCAATCCTGCATCGGAACTCACCTCCCACCAACCACAGCCCGCGTCCCATTCCTGGGCGTTCGTCCCTCCTTCACTCCCCGAAAAGCATCTCTTCCCTCCGCATTGGAAAACGCCCTCGACATTCGCGGAGGAATGCAGTTATTCGTCAAAACTCTTACGGGCAAAACCGTCTCCATCGAAGTCGAAGAGGGAGAATCCATCGAGGACGTCAAGGCAAAAATTGCAGAGAAGGAAGGCATCCCTCCGGAGCAGCAGCGTATTATTTTTGGGGGGCAGCAGTTGCAAGATGGAAAGACGATTGATGATTATAATATTGGAGATGATGCGACGCTTCATTTGGTTTTGAGGTTGGTAAGTGGCGTGAAGTTGTTTACTTTCGAATTTTCTCTTTGATTGCATTTCAAGTTCTCAAACTCGGTATTTGCTCTCCATCTCTCTCTCTTTTTTAAGCGTGGTGGAATCAAAAGCCTACTTGATAAGGCTCTGGGGAAAGGTGTCTTTCGTGTAGATGAATCCTTTGTCCAGGCTAACTTACAGGGCATCTCCGACGAAGACCGCGAATTAATGCAACTATTCATCAATCAAAGTACCGACCGCAATGCCGAGTCCGATGATAAAAAAGGCGCTCAGGAAGAGTCACCCATGGATGGCACAGCTCCCGTCCTTGGTGCATACTACCGAATTGCACCTGTTCCCCGTCGTATCTGTGACACATCCCCTCTGGAGGAAATAGAATTTGCATCGCGAACGGCACAGCCACGTGATCGGGCTTTTGATTTGCCGGGAGGGAAGGGGGCAAGGCTTGTGGAGGTGGAGCATAATAGATTGTTGGGGAAGGATGAGACGAAGTTGACAAATGTTTACAAGAGGAGAGATAATCGTGGTGCTTTGCTGGGTGCATTGAAGAGAATGAGGCTTGCTTAGATCTCGTCAATTGAGTGTTGTCATACGAGGGAATATTTGCTTGAGTAAGATAAAGAAATTACGTTAGAAATAGTTTGAAGAAAGAGGCAAAGGTTCTACATTTGCCAGACCAGATTTACTCTCAATGACCTTTGATTTGCTGCCCATGTTGTTATGAGGTACAAAACCATCCAACCGAATGAAATATCCTCAGCACTATAATCCTTTCATAGCGACCCATTAATGCCGTCAATAATCTACAACAATGGTATCGAAAAAGTACCCCAAGATGAAATATTGGTGAATCATTCCTTGATATGATCCTCTCCCCGCAGCTTTATTTACAATAGTTTTTCGTTGTTCTACCAAGTCAATTCATAGGATTCTCCGTAGTTTCCAAATTATACCTCCTCAAATTTCTTTTCGTAACAACATATTTCTCATCTTGATTCCTCATCATTTCACGATGAGCAATCTCGTTCTCATGACCAATCTTGGGAACATACCAACCCTCCGCAGTCTTCACAAATCTCTCCTCGAAATCCGGGAACCATCGATAGAATTTCCGCAAAATAGAAGCCGCTTTGACGCCCTTTCCCGACTCTTTACCGGAACGATTTCGCATGCATTTCATGGGACCGTAGACCCGCATGAGTCGTTGCATCTCTTCAAATGTGATGGATGTGTTCACGTGTTTCGAGCGTTTTCGAGGCTTAATAGCATTCTTTTTGGATCTTCGGGCCGAGATGTCGAGGTGGATAGATTTGTTGACGGCTGCTGGAGGAGAGGCCGTCGTGTGTGTCGAGAAAGTATTGCAAAGTTGCGCATTGAATGCTGTTGGACGTAGAGGAGGCACATGCGAGGACGACGCGACCGATGGACTAGGCATTTGGGCAATATACGTCGAGCTTGTCAGGAGATGCGGTTCCGATGAGCAGGCGACAGCTGCTAGCTTAGCCAAGGCTGATGCGGGCGCAGGGGTAGTTCTGTTCTCGCCGTTGATGTCCGAGGTGGGGCTTCGATTGCGATCAAAACCCAAGTTGCAGAGGGCCAAGGCGATCTCCGTGTCGACGGATTGGGAGACGAAAGGATGCGACATCGCGGACGAATAGAAATTTGCCATTCATGTAGCGTTCATGTCAATTGAAACTGCCGGTTTCCTGAAGTTTAAACTTGTTCTTTGTTCTCTCGTACGTATCATTTTTTTCCTACCCACACAACATCATAACGCGGGAGCTAATCGGGAGCTGATGGGATGGGAAGGCGCAAGATCAAAACACGAACAATGCGCGCTCAAGGTGTGCGAGCTCGTATGTACAATGCAATACCAGAAGTGGTATGGTAGATCGAGGGCGCGTAGATCGTACAATAATGAGCTATCATTATGATCTATGGTAGATATCCCCACCCCCAGTTGCGGTGCACTAGATGCACCGCACACTTTGACCAAATCCTTGAAATCTCTTATGGTGCATCTAGTGCACCATAACTTTGTACTATTCCTGCCTATGTACAGAGGAAACCAACAACCATTTTTGAGAAAGAGATCATTTCAAATATTAGTTTTAGAGCGAAAAATCCCAGTAAGTACATCACACTGAGGGAGTTTTTAGGAGTCCCAGCTGTCTGGTACAACTTTCGAAAATATTATATGTGCCTAACTTTTCCATGTTAATTGGCCAAAAATTAGGCTTATGTATTTCTAGCAAAATAATGATGCCGAGCCCGGATTACCTCTGATTGGCAAATGTGTCTTTTTGAATTTCTACTGAGGCTATGTAGGAATCGTCCTGTTATGGTGCACTAGATGCACCATAAGGATTATGATGGGGAAAGCTAGTTATGGTGCACTAGATGCACCATAAGAAAAGGATGGGGATATCATAGTATTCTACAACATTCTTTCTATTAGAACCAATGGCTGGCAGACGGGCGCCGGTCTACAATACAATACAATACGATACAATGCAGAAAACCAAGACCATCATTCTAGGTAGAATATTTAAGACTGGATGATTAGAAGTGTACAGGGCAGTTTAGGCGGGAACTTATTAACGGACAAAAAGCGCCAAAATCGCGAAAATCACAAATCGCAGTCATGGACATGTGCGAAATCCAGATCGTCTGTGCTGACGTTCTGTGGCATTCATTTGTCAGCGATCGCGACAGTTTGTCTTTTTCACCGTTGCCAAAACAGGCGTGATCAGAGTTACTTCCTTTACATACGTCGATAAAAAAATGTTTTTGGCCCAAATTCTACATTTTTACCCGTTCGAATCCCGTTGTTGTTGTGTAGATCGACGTAACGTAGCACGTTGTGGTGTTGTGAGAAAAAACCCGTAGTGATAAAAATTAACATAGACGATATCTCGATTCCAGGTATGAAAAAGGGCCGTCTGTCCGACACGAAACATTTGGACATAAAGAGTGTGCCCTGTACAGTTCTAATCATCCAGTCTCATTTATATCCTCACAAAATAATTCGATGCCTAGCAAAGCATTTTCCAACTTTTTCCAACTACTCCGACCCATCTCACAAAATAGTTCATCCTACGAAATAGTAATCCTCACATCTCGCTGAGTTCGTTACCCACATCACACACCTTCACCCCCTTTCGAACAACTGTCACAAAGTTAAATTTGAGTCTCCTCATCTTTGAATTACTTCGACAATGATAAAAGTATCTCAAATCGCTCAATCAATCATCCGGCCATTCATCGGGCTCCTTAAGGGGAAAAAAACTTGCGCGAGCTCTAAGACCGCACCAAAGGATCGAAGTGTAGTTGTTCGAAAGTAGACCCTTCCTACGGATTGATTATTCAGTTGTCGAGATACTTCATGAACCAAGAGATGGCGCAAACCATGGCAGATGAGCTTGGCATTTGGCACTTCAGAGCACCAATGGTATCGCCAGCAGGTACAGACGAAACCGAAGCGAGATGTAACATCGAACGAGAAGAAGGAGTACGTAACGTACGCGATATGAATTCTAAAACGTCCGTAGCCTATTCTAGACTGAGCGAGGAAGGGAACATCGATCATGGCAGCAGCAATCAAGAGTACGAAGCGCAAATGATTGTTGAGGAATCACGTGACGAGAAGGCAACCAAAGCTCATGGGAGACGAGATGATGAACAAATTCATGAAGAAAATAGCTCCGACACTATCCTTCACGTACTCGAAAAAAGTACCACATTGGCCGGTCCCAACGAAAGTCATACTTCCTCCAAAACAAGACAACAAAATGCGAAAATTACCCAATCAAAGTTTAACCTGGGATTTGCCATCGACGAATTTTTACGAGTCCACAACTGTGAGCCTCTTTTGGAAAGTGACGACGAGAGTGAGAGTTGTTACTCTAGAAGTATGGACAGCGTTGCAAGCCGCCGTAGAAGTCGTCGCCCATCATTGAAAGACAGACAGAACTCTGCTGTGAAGAGTCCAGTTCGCGAGGTTCAGGATGAAGTCAGACCCGTTCGGGGGAAAAATGAAAAGGATGAAGATCCGCTAGAATTGCAGATCAAGACTTTGCGTCGCGAGCTGGATGCATCACGAGAAACCATCTCGGCTCTTGAAACCCAGCTAAGTTCAAACATTACAAGCCCTACGCAAATAACACAACTCGTAAGTCAGAAAAGAGAGATCGAGGAATTAGCCGTTGATAAGAGCGTGCTTGAAAAGCAACTAAAGCTCATGCAACAGCAATTGGTCGATGCAAAACAAGATGCTACGAATGCCGCCGCTGCAATCCAACGTTTGGAGCATGACAACAAAAAACTTGAGGAGGCGTTGCTTGAAATGAAGTCAACAGAAGAAGTTCTGAAGGAGAAACTTGCTAATGTTGGATCGACGGAAGAGAGCCCTATTGGTTGGGCTCAGGTTCAACATATGAAAAAGTCTGATTCAGATAGCGTGACAATCCAGCAATTGCGACTTGATTTGAACGAAGCCCACAGTGTTATCAAGCGACTTGAGAAGGACCGCTTACGTGAAAGAAAGCATTACCATAGACTCATGGAAGGATCAGCAAGCAATAGAGCTGGTTTGGAACTAAGGATAGAGCAAGAGATGGAAACCAATCACGAGATGATGAGGAAATGTTATGTTTTGGAGCAGAAACTCAATGATAAGAAGAAGGCGGTGAAAGATTTAGAATCAGAACTGAATAGGGCATGGGATGAGGTTGCTGTGAAAAATAGAGAATGCGAATCATTACTCTCCCAAATAGATCACTTCAAGAGGACATTTCGTGATGGCGAGAGGCAAATGGTAGAGCTAGGTTGTATGCAAGACATCAACGAATGCCTAAATAATGAACTAGCATCATCAATAAAGGAAAACAAGCGACTGAAGGAGGAACTGAGGCGACTAAAGAAATTTTCGTCATACAGGGTTTATGAGAACTTGTCTCTACATCCAAGCAAGGCATCCGAGAAAAGTAAGCAAAGTACAACCCAAGAAAGTTATCATTCACGAGATGATGATCGCAAAGGTAAGAGCGACACAGAGAATATTCAAATGGATGACAAGAATGTTGTTTTCGTGAAGGCTCTCCGATACTTGGGTGAAACGGAGGACGCACCGAGAACTTCTACACCAGAGGCACAAACAAATGCCACACCATGTGATCACGAGCGGTCTACGATGCAACAAGCGCGAAATCGATTCGAACGACTCCGTTCAGAGTTTCTGAACAGTAAGAACTCAGGGCAGTAAACAATGAAAAGGACTCCTTGCAACTCTAGTATATATGTTAAGATGTTTAACTTAGCCAACACAAATCTTATGCTTTAAAATTGGAGGATAATGACGCCGAAAGTAGCAAAGTTTAATGTGTAGTTCTGCTATCCAATCCTATTACTGAGAGTTAGTAGTAGCACTTTCTGCTAGCTATACTCACACTCACACTCACTTTATCACATCCTTCACGGAATTGTCTCGTGGCGCCTTCAATTTATCAGCACATGTCGCTTTCTATTGCAATGCACTCCTGTGTCTGCCTCATACCAGCAGGGAGTGATACTGCACAAAATAATAGGAGTGAAATGCATTTCCATCCATTTCATCCTCTCTAAAGCAATGGAAGTCAGCAATTCTGTATATCCAGTAGCAGCATTTGCACAAGATGAGGATAAACAAAGACATACTGTATCAGGCAAAGAATAAACAGAATCATCCACAGCTCTTATCAACAGAACATTGTCTTTGTAATTGCACTCTTGGGTCCTCTTGAAGATGAAAATGTAGAAACAGAAATCCTGTCTGTGTTGTCAGTTGATTTCCATCCTTTCCTCTATGTCTGCCGATATCAATATTCACCAAGATAACCCAACATGCCATCTCCTTCAAAATTTCATTAAATAACAATTGAATAGGTCAATACAACTCCATCATAGAGGAGGTAATGAATCAACTAGCTTTGCAAATGATACATGATTGATAACACATTCCTGTGACACCAATCTTTGGAGCATTGCATTGAGCAAGGTGCTTGTCCATGTGTGCACAACTTGTTCTGAATGTGTTTGAAATCAATCCAGATTGCTGGTGAATCCAATTAGCTTGCGTACTCTCACAAGTCAGCCAATGCATCATCTAATCATGCACTCAGGTAAAGCCATACATGCCTGCTAGCAATGAGGCCCAAATTAAGTAATAGTTAAAAGATGTGGTAGCTCTTAATAGAAATCTTATTATATTTTACCAGTCTTCATGACAATGCCTTCATTATTCTCCCTTCTTCAATTTCTGTTTGATTCGACATCACTCAGACATCACTCATTGCTGAAGAGAAGCAGGGGGTTTGAAGTATCTTTGCTTGGCACATGCAAAATCTTTTCTATTGTGATGCTTCCATGCATCCAATATGTCAAAGTAAGATCTACTTACAATCTTCATCCACTTGGCACATTTTGTATGAGTTTCATTTATGTGCAATGTAAGGATCTGATTGGCTCATGGAAGTAGTTTTCCATTATCAATGTAGATGGATTTCATTTTATGATAAATTTGATGAATGCTCTCAATGAAAAGCATGACTAAAATTTTTCTGTGCTAATGGCCAAACCCAAAACATGTCTTTTGACATGCCATGTATAAGTATTTATTCATATGTGGCATTACATTCCTACTGTTTCTCATAGAACTGAGATATTTTGATCATTCTATAGATTCCTATGTGCCATTCCAATATATGCCAGAATTTGGCAATATACAGGCTCCTGCTGAAGATGCTTGTGAATAATGCTGCAACAAAAATTAATTCCAATAACATAAAAGATGACGGTCAACATGTAGGTCTTGCAGAGTTTTCAGTATGAATGTTCATTGGATCAAGATCACAACATACATTTATGTATTAAGTAATGTCTTGTTGGTTAACATGACAGAGGGGTGTCCAACCTCTTTCTGTATTATAGAATTCAATGGTTGTATGGCCATTTAACTCAGAAATTTATAACATGGAATTGACTTTTAGTCATGATTTTTTGATCTTGTAGAACAGCACCAAACTCAACATAATGCATGATTTTTATCATGACTTTTGATATTGATAGGATGTTCCTCTAACATCATCCAGCACTTAAGTAACTGTCCAGAAGGATGCACCCTGGGTCATGATCCATTTTACTGAAAATATATGATTTTATTAGAGGTGTAAAATGCACTGCGTAACATTATCTGTTGATGGAGGGAAGTTTTCAATATGGTACAAGTTTCTCAATTTTGCAAACATTCAAACAAGTATGTAATATTTGCAGTATACCCAGCAATCAAATGTATCCATCAGTAATATGGTGAAAGAGAAAGTAAAAAATGTAAAGAAAATGGTGAAGAAAAGATTCAAAAACAAGGAAAAGGAAAAGGAAAAGGAAATGTGCAGGCAAAATGAAGAAGAAGAAACCAGAATGACAAAAAGAAGAAGGAGATGATTATAAAGAGACAGAGGAAGGAAACTAGAAGGAGGAGGAGGAGGAGGAGGAGGAGGAGGAGGAGGAGGAGGAGGAGGAGGAGGAGGAGGAGGAGGAGGAGGAGGAGGAGGAGGAGGAGGAGGAGGAGGAGGAGGAGGAGAAGGAGGAGGAGAAGGAGGAGGAGAAGGAGGAGGAGAAGGAGGAGGAGAAGGAGGAGGAGAAGGAGGAGGAGAAGGAGGAGGAGAAGGAGGAGGAGAAGGAGGAGGAGAAGGAGAAGGAGAAGGAGAAAGAGAAAGAGAAAGAGAAAGAGAAAGCCAAAAAGGGGAATAATGAAAAGAATAATATGTAACAAAAGAGAAAGGGAGTGCAAGTGAGACTCAGAACGCGAAGGAGAAAGAGAACAAAAATTAAAAAATAAGGAAATGGAAAAAGAGGCATACAGAAAAAGTTAGTAATAGTGAGGGTTGGGTAAGGGTAATAGTTATGGTAAATTTAATGGCAAGGGTACAGTGAGGTACTCTTATTGTTAAATGTGACTTTATGTTAACTTATCAGAAGTGAAAATGACAAGGAAAAAGAAAAAGGAAAAGAGAAAGAAAAGGAGAAGGGAATATAAAAGGAAAAGGATAGGAAAAGGAAACACAAGGAAAGAAGATGGAAAGAAGAAAAAAGAAAAAAGAAAAGACAAACAAAAAGAGAGAAAACAACATGAAAGGGAAGGAATGGAAAGGAAAATACAACACAAAGGTTGCTTAGCTAGTTCTGACCTAGATCCTCATGTCACCAATAAAGAACTCTCAGCCATTGCTAGTTCATACAGGAGATTCAGTCAAGACAAGCACTTTGGGATATTGAGGCTGGTTCTTTGGTTACAGGAATTTATGACTGTCATTAAAGCACCATGCTAAATTCTTTGTGAAAAGAATACATACATGTTAGCCAACATACGTAATGCACTTAAAATAACACCACAGGGCAAACTTAGGGTCAAATTGATGAATAAAAAGCATCAAAGAAGATCAAAAACAAGATACAAAATCTGTTCACTGGAAAGATGTATATGATTACTCAAATGTATTTGTTGGAATAAGAATTCAGGCAGAACATTTTATTGTAGATTTTGAACCATGATGTGTTCTCATCATGAACATGAATAGTAATAAATGCAGATTAACCACTAATAGCAAGACATGCCACATTTTATTCAAGCATCGAGTCACTACTCAACAATGTGTCATTACAATAATGCTGCAAGAGTCAGACCTATTTTGTACTACCCTGATGCATCTTCAGTTATTAAATTTTCATTTCCACCAAAAGACAGAACAAGACATCATGGATAGTAGACTGTATTGTGTGGGTTCTCTTATGCCCATTGGAGACAAAGATAAGAGCTGAGATCATGAATTCTTTGATATCTCACAAATACAAGGAAAAATATCTGTTTTTGGCATGACCCCATTCTTTGTATCATTGCAAAGAGACTGCCTTGATGTGACTTTCTTCTCCTTGCTCTCCTTGCTCTTCTCATTCTCCTCATTCTCCTCATTCTCCTTGCTCTCCTTGCTCTCCTTGCTCTTCTTGTTCTCCTCTCACTCCTCTCACTCCTCTCACTCCTCTCCCTCTCCTCAAAACCGTACCCTACTAGTCATAGACTGGAGGTTTCACACTACCTATCTATGTAGCAAATTTTATTTCTAAACTTCATAGTTCCTCTGTCTCAACAAATGACGCTTAAGCAAAAAATGCCTACGTCATGATGTAATCAGTCCACATCCTGCAGTTGAGAATGATTTTACTTCTGTCTTGCTTGCTGCAAAGAATCTTGCAGCGGCTACAAGTAATTTCAAAACTATTACTTCATTTCAGCAGCTAATGTTGATAATCATTCAATTTACGTAAACCCAGTTTTTTATTGACAATCTATCAATCCACCAAACAATCTTCTTGGTTGGTAGACTACCCGACTACCAAAAATTTGGATTAAGAGAGAAACACATAATTTCCAATCTTTCCTTCCCATGTTTGATGCAATTGCAGTGATTGACAGCCATGAATGCAACCATACTAGAGTTGTTACAGCTAACCACATTCACATTTGATCAGAAATAGTCAGTTCCTTCTACAGTGGAATGTTTTCTAGATGGCCGGATTTTTTCAATATACAGGGAAGAGGCATGTTCCAAAAACCCACAAAAATGATCTCACTCAATACCTTCCTTCCCCAAATTCAATGATGGATGATGGATCTAAATGCATTTGATTCTTCTGTCTGTTCTTGTCTTTTAACGGGATCAACCAAATGTTACTTGATGACCTGAGCCGATTCGTCGTAAAAAATATCACGCGAAAATTATAGGTAGTTTCGACAGGTGTCAAGATTTGATTTTATGAGCTATATTTTGTACAATTGTGAGGATGGAAAGGCAGTGGAACTGCACTCCAGTCCAAACGATGCAAACGAACATTGTGTAGACTTCTACACAATATGGTATGTCTATACCCTTCTGAAAGATGTTCAGATCTTCCAAAAGAGTGCTCTCTTATTTGGGGTTCTGAACTTCCATGTTGGGAGTCCATGCCATCGGGAGGTGGACTCTCCTACTTGGGGTCCTGAGAATGCTCCGGTTTTGTACCCAGGGTACAAAAGGCTGATTTGCTCTATTGGTTTTGTACCCAGGGTACAAAAAGGCTGATTCTTGGCCTATGTCACTCGCCCCCACGAATGGAGTATCAGGTAAAAGGAACCAAAAACCTAAGTGTTTTAGGTGAAAAAATGGGTTCTCATGAGAGTAACAATAACGAACTAAAGAGTTTGTTAAACATGTGTAACGGTAAGTGTTGTTTGAAGAGGGAGAGTCCGTTTTTGTCGTTTTGAAACTGACATTTAATACGGTTTTAAGTTTGGTTGTTAAAAAGGTGTAACTCTTCGTATATTCAGTCTTTCTGATTTTGGTTCCGCGTTGAATCCTGATGGTGCCATTCGTATGAACTGATGTGATAGTCCAAGGATCACTTTCATATCTACTTTCACCTTTGCGGAGTATACCATCTTTTCTAAGAAGTACTTGATCACCAACTTTGTAGTCCCAATCACGCGTGAGCTATTTTCTCGTTCTGTGTTTTGGTCTGTTTGGTGTTGCCTATATTCTCCAATTTTATTCCAGTCGGCCAGGAAGGGGATGTCGAACAACATGTCCCGTCCAAAGATGGCTGCACCTGGGGAGGCTTTTAGTACTGTGTGGTATGTTGAGCGAATGGCCCAAGCGACGTTCGTCACGAACTTGTCTATATCGCTTGTCTCTACTGAAGGGGCCATGTCTATTTCAGCTGTTCGGAGCATAGATGATATCACCTGATGTTTCTAGAATTGCATTCGCTTGTGGATTCTTGACACTGGTAGGCTTACTCGTGATCCCATATGAGTCACATAGGGCTTTGAAGTGAAGTTTGAATTCGCTTCCATTGTCATAAATTATGTATTGACAACGTGGATACCTACTAAACCAGGTCTTGTTCACTAAGTTGCTGATCATTGCTGATGACAAAGTATGCTAACTTAGGTTCCTCATGGGTCTTTTTACCCTTCCGCCCTTTTGTATCCAGGGAATAATCGCCTCAGTGATTACCGGTAGTTCAACTATTTCAAACCAGCTAGAAGCTGGGTCAATCATAGTCAGACACATGAAATCAATTACTGTCCCATCTTTGATTGTATACGGGCCAATAAGGTCCACATAGTACATCCCAAGGGTTTGTGATGGCAAATTTAGTAGGGAGTTTCCGTACTTATGCTTATGCCTCTTGTTGACTTGGCATGCATGACAGTTTTGACATATTTACGGACGGTATTTTGCATACCTTTCCAGTACATCGCAGCACGAAGGGTTTCTTGAGTCTAGTGTCCAGGGTGCTGTAGATAGTGTGGTACCAACTAACTGCGGTGTTGAAGATCTTTGGAATGACCATTTTCCGTCCTTACATAGGAGATGTGTACTTTTGACCAATTGTGTAGGTACTGGTCTTTCAACGTTCAAGCTGGCATCAAGCTTTTGTGCTTCTGCAATCTCTCGTACTGTTAACGGGTAGATTACATCTTCTTCGCTGCGGTTTGCAAATACCAGATTCATTTCCTCTTGGTATGCAGAGGTGTCTATGCACTCTCTTCTTGCATGGTGTAATGACACCAGCATTTGGTGATCATCCAGTTCTCGTGCTCACTCGGTATTGGTCCGATGTCTAGCGAGAGATGGCGTCGCAACAGTGTTATGTATGCCTTTAATGTAAACAATTTTGGGGCCAAATTCCTTGAGGAGCAATCTCCATTGGTAGACACGGTCAGAGGTTAATCCAAGGCGTCTTGGATTAGATTTTTATGGTCTGTGTAGACTTTTAATCTTTGTCCCCACAACATGCCTTTGAACTCTTTGAGTGTTTCCACTATGGCCAGTAGTTCTAGTTCGGTCACGCTGTATTTCTGTCGCTGCGTCGGTACAGTTTCCTGCTGAAAAACACAAGCGGCCTGTTACCCTGGGTGATAACATATTCAAGTTGTTTAGACGAGGCATCAGTGTGTATCTCAAATTCCCTTGAATAATCGGGATAGGCTAAGACTACATCCTTGTAGCAATTGTAGTCTTTACATCGTGAATGCTTTTTGATGCACCTTGTCCCAGTACCATTACGAACTCTAAGGCTACCATTAGTGACATTTTTGCTTGAAAGATGTCTGGTGAACCTGCGATGCCCATTGGCAATCGGAGGTAGGAATACTGCCCCATGGGAAAATGAGGGTACATATTTTGGATGAATCGGGATCCAGTCTAATGGTATAATAACCCATGTTTAAATCTAGGGTTGTAGCATAGGTAAATCCTTCTAGCTCTTGCAGGACTGTACTGATTTTGGGTAATGGAAGCGGCTTTCGAACTAGTCGTTTATTTACTTCTCTAAAATCAGTGAGAAAGTGTACAGTTCGTCTTGTTTTCCAGTGATAAATGATGGTGACGCCCATTCCGATTCGGGCTGAAACTCTACCACTCCCAGTTCGCATAATCTATTCAGTTCTTTGATAGTTGTTTCTTTGTGAGATTTTGGTACTGGGTATGCCTTGCCATGATATGGCTTTGCGCCCTCCTTAAGTTCGAAGGACACAGGCTCTGTGTTCCAATCACCTAGTGTTCCATCAAAAAGTTCCTCAAATTCTGTGAGTAACTCCAGCAACGAGTTTTGGTCTTGGAGACTAAGGTGAGTACAATTGGTGCTAACAATTGATTGGAGGTCTGCCTTTTTATAATTTGCATCTAGGATTTTAACTACCTGCTGTGTCGCTTCCTGCGTACTTTGCGGTTCATTTGCCATGCTGTTGTTAACAGCCCAGGCTTTATCCAAGTTTGATGGGGTCAGACTATTGATGTCTCTCATTGGCAAAATGATGTGATCAATGGTTATTTCTTTTTTGAAAATCTAGAACAATTCGAGCTCTTTCATGGTTTGACATCCAAGAATGAGGTCGAACGCTGGCTTGCCATCTTTTTCTTATCATACTCTACTACATCGAGTCACTGTGTACTCCTTACTGTTCGAATACTCAAAGAACTTTAAGTTGACTTTGCTCCTTCCTTTGGTTAGGAGCTCCCATTCGACGTGCGCCAAGACTTTGGCACCTGCCTAGTCAAGTAGGAAAGCGTTTCTCCGTTCCCTTTGCATGGAGGAGATCACCATCAGATCCACTGTCTAGTAGGATCCTGATGACTGTGTTACTGGTACGACGCCCTGTAGAGTGTTCGATATTCTTACGGGCTGGATTTTCAGTCGCTTTATAGCATGCTTGTGCTACTACAGTAGTGACCTGCCCTTCTTTACCTGTCAAAGGGGTTCACACTATTGAAAAGGTCACCCGACAGTTCGGGTCCGACAATTCGGTTATTGTTTCACTCTGTGTAAGGTTGGCTGGAAGATTTCCTAGGTCTTCTGCCAGTTCGAACATGTATTGTTTGAACCAGAAAATGTTATGTTGGCACGTGGGGAAGTTTTAATCGGACTAAGATAAGTGTTCATCATTTCATTACAATCGATTTTACTACACAATTTCTTAGTACTCCCCAACCCATCATCTCAAGATGAGTCTGAATCATCACTGTCACTCATGTTGTGATGCTTACGCTTCTTTTTCGATAGCGCGTTTCATTTTCTTGTTGGACTTTGTAAGTTTGTCGATTTTAGCGGATAGCTGCGCATAGCTACTTCCTCCTCGAGCAGGTCTCTCTAGTCCATGAGTTTCCATTTGGTTTTCTCCTTGAAGCTTGACTTGGGGGTCCCATTGAGTCATACTTCCGGCAATCCAGTGTTGTGGGTGGTATGTCGCCCCATGTTTCTTGCAGAGAGAACAGTACTTCTCTGTGCGACGTTTCTTTGGAATCCGGTCACTAAAAGAGACCATCTTCTTCCTAGATGAGTCGTTAGCCTTGGCTACGGTCTTGGGTCCTTCTCCAACCTTCGGTGGGGTAGGCCTTCTCGATGCGTTCAAGGACTTCGAAGTTCCCTGACACTCTGTGGTACCAAAGCTCCACTGAGCTCATATTGGTCCTGCCAGTTCCTAGGAACCATCCTGAGGATGTGGCTTGCCAAGTCAGCATCATCAAATGGCCGCATACTTTCGTAGACTTTGCAGCCTTGGAAGAGTAAAACAGGCACGGCAAGAGTTCCACATACCCGTTAAGGTGCTGGATCCTCTGCACAAAGTCCCTGATGGGTACCCTGTTTGGTTTCTTCAGCCCATTGCTGATGTAGAAATGTTCCTGCTCCACTGCATCGGTGCTAAAGACGGTCTGCAGATGCAGCTGGACACACTCCTGAAAGGAGGTCCAAGATGCCGGGCGTTTTGTGGGATGCTCGGTCCCATACACATCTGTCCAGGGTTTGCAGTTGATTTGCTCCCCGACAATGGTGGTCCAAGGACAAGGGGTAGTCTACGACAGTTGAGTGCAGTACTGCAGGAAGATCGCTTGGCCAGCAGACACTAGGGCCTCACTGGTGTGGATTTTAGCAGCAGTTGCTTTGTTCCATGGAGGGGATGGGGAATTTTCATCCGTCCCTTTGTACTTGGCTTTGGCGCGAGTGGCCAGAGTCAGTTTTGCCTCAGCCTTTTTATCTGCCTTGCAGGCTTCCTCGTAGTCCGTGTCTAAGCCTCTCTGGGAAATTATTTCCATTGAGGTCTGGACATGGTTGAGCTGTTCAGGAACTTCCAGGACTTCCAAGAGACGGTGACAGACAAGGTCATTTTGTTGGAGACCTTGATTTTGTTGATCACCTTCGGGTGTCCATGGCAGTGGGAATGTAGGAAATGGGTGGCTTGGACCTCCCTGAACTCCGTTCACACTCCTGCAGCTTGAGTCCTTCTGGGCTTGACTTGCTTGCGACATCCTCTCAATTGCCTCTCAAGGGCGTATTATAAAACAAGGCCTTGAAAAGGTCTTGGGTGCCCTGTTGAGGTTAGCTCAAAAATGAATTTTTTTATTTTTAAATTTTTCTTCTTCGACTTTTATTTCTTGAAAGTCTTGCTTCCAACTATTTCGCGAGAATTCTCGATCACAAATTAATCCAACTTGTAGGAATCCCGTCGCAGAAGTCGATCGCTCGAAGTTTATCGCTTAATGTCGCTGATCGTGGGAGAATTTGGAGGCTCGTGGATGCAAAACCATAGGAATTCGTCGATTGCATGTGATTTTGGAGAGATTGTCAATCGCGCAAAAAAAACGTATCGCTGGTGTGAAAAGTTAAAATTTGCCGCTCACGATAAAAAATTGTTAGTGCACCTCTTGTCAGAAGGGTTGGATGTCGATGGCTTCGTGTGCAAGGTCGCACCACGGTTATCTATAGATAGTGACCTGAGCCGAAAATTGTCGTAAAATAGGTAGTTTCGACAGGTGTCGAAGATTTGGTTTTATGAGCTATATTTTGTACTATTGTGAGGATGGAAGGGCAGTGGAACTGCAATTCTAATCAAACGATGCAAGCGACATTGTATAGATCTACACAAAATTGGTATGTTTATACCCTTCTTATGGGTGTGCTCTCGTTCAGGGCAATGAACTTCTGTGTTGGGGAGTCCTTGCCGTCGGGAGCAGGGCAGTGGACTCCTGTCATGGGAGTCCATGTCTTTTGGATGAGGGGCAGTGGACTTTCCTCCTTGGGAGTCCTGAGAATGATCCTTTTAAGTTTAGTAGCTTAGGGTACTAAAAATGGCAGCAGATTCTTGGCCTATGTCAGGGTTAAATGTTTAGCAGGTTTTTATCTGCTTGTAAGCATGGTGCTTTTGCCATGAGAAGACTTTGGGTCTGCTATTGAGCCTGTGTTTTCTTGTGAAAAGATGTCGTGTATTGGTTTGACGTTTAAACCTTTACTCGCTGCTTGGTAAGTACATCCAAACCTTGTTTTAGGTGGTCTTTCAAGCTAGCCCTTGGAAAATATCATATTACTCCAAATGAGTTCTATTGAGAACAGTATGGCCATCATTGACTCCATTGAATGTGCTCGTGAGGCATATGGAAAACCCTTGATTGTTTTGCTAGCCCTGAGTAAAAAAATCTTCAGTTTTTGACATGAGCCAAGGATACCTACTGGTACTCCTGACCCTTCCTGGGCCCAGAACAGGTCCCAGGGGCAAAGACAAATAGGAATTCTACTAACTAAGGGTAGGATCCCACATAGAAGCAGGACTCATTAACAAGACTATTAAGTCCTGCAGGGCTTATTACTAGAGACACTGAGTCCTGGGGGACTCATTGGCAGGATTAAATATACAGCCCATTCCAAACTCCACTGGATTCAGGTTGGCATGCAAGAATGCATGTACAGCCCAACCCAGGTGCATGTACACCAGTTTGGCATGCATGAATCCAACAGGATGCATCAAAATCTAACATCCTCGAATTACATGCAAAATGCATGATAATCTAGAGAGGACTACCATGAGGCAGTCCTCATTTTCAATCAGTTTTATAGCTCATAAAATTAAACTCCAAACAACTGGAACATCCTTTTTACTTCCTTATCTACAACTACTTTTCGATTACTTCTGGCTTAGGTCACTATCGTGCGATAGCCAAACTCGGTAAGTTGCTCGCATCTCAACCACACAAAGGCTCATCCGACGACCCACAGGTGGTCGAACAAAAGCAAGGTCTACCACGCAGAGTACTACGTTCATTGCGTCACGTGCGAACGATTTTCTTAGTCCACCAAGGAGTTCCTACAAGCTCTTCTTAGGCACTAGCCTAGGTGAAAAACTGAGCCATGTCCTCCGTGAAAGCGATTCCCAAAGGGCTTAAGTGGGTAGAGTGCGAGCGTGGCGTTGGAGGAAGAACTCCCCATACGTTACATTCCTGAGCAGGATCCGTGCAGGATGCCCTGGCGAAGGACAAAAGACCACCTATTTCAAGCTGACTCTCCCCAACACGGGAAGCGAGTTGAAGGTGGCAGTATGGGCGTCCGGGACTCGAGCAGTTTCTACTGCATGCGCTCCGCGATTCACGCATGCAAGCAAATGGGGCTTGACACGGACTTGGCGGCAGCCGAGAAGGCTGTTGAAACAGCCAAGATCGAGGCTGAACTAGCCAAGCAGGATTACGTCACGATGCGTAATGCTGAAAAAGAAGAAAAGGGCAATAAACAAGAGCGCCCGGTACGACTACCGAGGCTGCTTCACCTGCCCTAGTAGAAGCCAAGGCCACGTATGACAAGGTCTTGAAAGCTCTAGAAGATCTGGCTCGCCGTCGCAACGGCTGGAGCGAAGCCCTTCGAGCTTTATGGAAACCTCCTCTCCGACGAGGCACGTCAGCCTTGGGAGAAGATTATCAAGGCCCAAGTGACTAAAGCTCCTTGGGAAGACATCAGGGAGTACCGCACGGGAGACTCCCACGAAGACTTGGAACTCGTTTCACGAGTGCGTCACGTTTCACCTACTGCAGGTGTTCCGTCATGGCGGGCAAGGCCCTCAAGTCACGAATACGCTAAAAAAGCCCAACAGGGTTTCGATTCGTCAGTTTTTGTCGAGTTGAACAGCTCAACAGCTACCTCGAGACATTGCCCTGCCTGTATTACAGCCCGAAGGCTAATCAGGCGACCAAGAAGGTATTGCCTCTTGATGACGCTGACCTTGCGACTCATCTATTGCGCATGTGTCCAGCCAAGTGGCAAACCCAGTATGACCTCACAGAGAATACCACTCCGGTCAGTACTAGGGCCCTACTATTGGTCCTAGAGAATATCGAGAACAATGCGGAACTCGATAACAAGCCCGCCAATACGACCAAGGCAAAAGGGGCTGATACAAAGAGGAAGATGGAGTCGATGGACTCCCGCATCCCCAAGAAGCCCAAGAAGGTGGGCTGGACAGCACTGTGTGCTATGTAAGAAACATGGGGGCCGCACAAAAGTCACAATACGGCGTGACTGCCGTCGCTATATAACAAGGGTACTCCTATCAAGAAGAATGGGCGCAGGTAAGCCCGGTTCAAAGAAAGGAAACCGAAGGGCGCGAACTGCCCAGATGTCCGGGCGGAGTTGAAGAAAGCTCTCATAAAGTCTAGTAAGCGCAAGCGTGGCGCTAATGACTCGAAAGTGACAGCGACTCCGGCGACAGTTCGTGAAGGTGCGGGTCGGATAGCACTGGGGAATTACGTAGATGTAAGACGTAAATTAAATACTGCAGTTAACAGTTACACTACCCCAGTCCGAGTAAAGCTATCCTGACTAATAAAAGTCAAAATTCAAAATCAATTAAATCAACTGTCACGAAAACCAAGATATCAAAAAATCTTGTTCCAAGACAAAAACCCGAATTAAAAATTCGAAATAAAATGAAGTCAACGACATCATCCAACTTAAAAAATCTTACGACAAAAAGTTGTCAGTAATAAACACAACATACTGAGGCTGATGTGAACATGCCCAGTGTAAATATCAATCACAAACAGGAAGTGATTACAACAAACACCAAGGATCGCCTCGGTGTCACGGCATTAGTTGCCATAATGGAACCAGCGACTGAAAGTCAATCCGGCAGAGCCTACAAACAACCTCTGCGGAGTCGCCCCAGTAACAAAATAAAAGTCCTACTGGACTCTGGGTCTGATGGAGACCTTATTTTCCTTCCTAAAGGAAAAAGACAAGCCTTTCCCTACCTGACTAGGCAGGTGCCAAAGTCTTGGCATCGTCAAATGGGAGCTTCCAGACAACTGGAAGAGGTAAGATCAGAGTCAAATTCTTTGAGTACTCCCATTCCAAGGAGTATCTTCTACAACCTGACATTGTGGAATACAAGGAAGATGACATGACCAAACCAGGGTTTGACCTCATTCTTGGTAGTAATACCTTGAAAGAGTTAGGAATTGTCCTAGACTTTCGGACAAAGAAATCACAGTGGATGACATCTCACTGCCAATGAGAGACATCAACAAATTAAAGACAAGAGCTACTGTGGAAAAAGCTTGGACTATGAACAATAGCATCTACCAAGAGACATCCAAGGAACCACAGAGTACTCTGGAGGCAACAAACGCCTCATAAAAATACTAGGCGCTAAGTATGAAAAAGCGGATCTCAGGGCAATTGTCAGAGACAACTGCACACACCTAAGTGGCCCAGAACAAGCAAGGTTACTGGAGCTCCTACAAGAGTTTGAGGAGTTATTTAGTGGGAAACTAGGTGACTGGGATTGTAAGCCGGTCTCCCTCCAGTTAAAGGAAGGAGCACAGCCATACCATGGCAGGCCTTTTCCCATACCCAAGAAGCACATAGAAATAACAAAAAGAGAGGTACAACGACTATGTGACTTAGGGGTACTCAAATGGCAAGATGATTCTGAATGGGCATCACCCACATTCATCATACCCAAAAGGACAACACCGTACGGGTTGTTAGCGATTTTAGGGAAGTAAATAAGCGGATAGTGAGAAAACCGTTTCCTATTCCCAAAATCAGCACTGTTCTACAGAACTCGAAGGCTTTACATATGCCACAGCCCTTGACCTAAATATGGGCTATTATACCATTAGATTGGATCCAGATGCGTCCAAAATATGCACCATTATCTTTCCGTGGGGTAAGTACTCTTACCTGCGGTTACCAATGGGTTGCATGTTCTCCGACATCTTCCAGGCTAAGATGTCTGAGCTAATGGCAACCCTTGAGTTCGTGCGAACTTATCTTGATGATTTACTATGCATCAGCAAGGGAAACCTAGAAGATCACCTTACTAAACTTAGAAGGGTCTTCATTAGGTTGCGAGGCCAGGCTTGACCGTCAATGCGGCGCAAGTCGTCTTTCTGTGCCATGGAGACAGAATACCTAGGATATGTGCTATCCAGAGATGGTATAAAACCACAACCAAAAAGGTACAGGCAATCCTCGCATTAACACCGCCTCAAAATGTTAAACAGCTCCGTGGGTTTCTAGGCATGGTCCAGTACTACAGAGACATTTGGGCGAGACGCAGTGAAATACTTGCACCATTAACCAACTTAGTTGGTGAATGTGGACACACCAAAGTCACAAGGGCTAACAAAACCAAGAAAAAGCCGTGGCATTGGGATGACATCCATCAGCAAGCATTCGACACTGTAAAGGCAACTATCGCTCGAATGTTACCTTGGCCTACCCTGACTATTCCCAGGGATTTGAGATTTACACAGATAGTTCAAAATTTCAATTGGGCGCTGTGATTACTCAAAACAACAGGCGCTGGCGTTCTTCAGTAGAAAACTGAGTCAGGCGCAGCAAAAATATAGCGTGACCGAACAGGAACTACTGGCCATAGTAGAAACACTAAAAGAGTTCAAAGGCATGCTTTGGGGACAACAAATTACGGTCTACACTGACCACAAAAATCTAATGCAGGATGCTCTAGGTCTGACCTCTGATCGAGTGTACCGCTGGAGATTACTCTTAGAAGAGTATGGCCCCACCATCGTGTATATCAAAGGCATCCACAACACCGTTGCGGACGCCATCTCACGACTGGACTATGGACCCGTCACAGATGACAGGTCAACCTGGATGACTTTGCCCAGTGTTGGTGCTACCACAACACCTCACAGCCAGAAACATCCCTAGCATCCACCCAGGAATCCATGAACCAGGTGTTTGCTAATCGCAGAAGAGAGGACTCCATCTATCCCCTCACAACCAGAGATAGCGGAGGCACAACAAGAAGATGAAAGCCTACTAAACAAAGGCTACTCAACTCAGTTAGTTGAGAATATTAAAGTACTCTGCAAGGAGGGCAAAATGGTTATTCCAACAAGCCTCCAACACCGTGCGGTAGCTTGGTTTCACCACTACCTACAGCACCTCGGGACTAAACGTCTCGAAGAAACTCTTCGTCTGTCGATGTATTGGAAAGGTCTAAGAGCGACAGTCCAATCACACGTCAAAAAGTGTCACAGTTGCCAGGTGAACAAACGCAGGCAGATAAAATACAGGAAACTGCCAACAAAACTTGCAATCACCAACCCCTGGGAGGCTCTATGTGTGGACCTTATAGGACCGTACACCCTCAAGGGCAAGGACAAGACACAAATTGACTTCATGTGCGTCACAATGATCGATCCTGCAACAAGCTGGTTCGAAATTGTAGAGTTGCCGGTATCACAGCTCCAGAAGCTTGATATTCCCACTGGGTACAAAGGGGCACAAGGGCAAAGACACACATGTCCAAGAACAACAACCCTACTTTGACAAAGCGTCAGCAACAGTAGGTAATTTAGTCAATAGGACCTGGTTTAGCCGTTACCCACGTAGTCAATATATTATCTACGACAATGGAAGTGAATTTAAACTTCACTTGAGACCCTCTGTGAGTCATATGGTCTGAAGCGTAAGCCAACCAGTGTCAAAACCCACAAGCGAGCGCAATACTCGGCGGGTGCATCAAACAATCATGGCGATGCTCACAGCTGAATTGGATATGGCCGACACCATCAGCGAGTGACATTGCTGACTTTCTCACAAATGCCGCATGGGCCGTTCGCTCTACCTATCACACAGTACTAAAAACTTCGCCAGGTGCAGCTATCTTTGGAAGGGACATGTTGTTTGGCGTCCCCTACATTGCTGACTGGTCTAAAATAGGGAATATAGACAACGGCAAACTGACCGTAACACAAGGCGGAGAATGCCTCGCATAGACTGGGACTACCAACCCGGTGACAAAGTACTGCTGCGAAAAGACGGTATCCTCCGCAAAACAGAGAGCGGTATGAAAGTGATCCTTGGACTATCACGTCAGTTCATACGAATGGCACAATAAGGGTTCAACGCGAACTAAGTCCGGCGACTTAACATTAGGAGAGTTACACCATATTTTGAATAAACTAAACACGACTTGTACCTTACCCCTTTCTCCTATCAAGACTTACGCTTAGTCATTGCTACACCATCTTTTTCCTCCTCGCGGTTTTCTTTTTCCTCGGAGGTTTTCTTTTTGTGAGCATTGACACCTTATCGCTCCATTCGTGGGGGCAAGTGACATGAGCCAAGGATACCTACTGGTACTCCTGACCCTTCCTGGGCCCAAGAACAGGTCCCAGGGGTACAAAGACAAATAGGATTTCTACTAACTAAGGGTAGGATCCCACCAAATAGAAGCAGGACTCATTAACAAGACTATTAAGTCCTGCAGGGCTTATTACTAGAGACCACTGAGTCCTGGGGACTCATTGGCAGGATTAAATATACAGCCCATTCCAGATCCACTGGATTCAGGTTGGCATGCAAGAATGCATGTACAGCCCAACCCAGGTGCATGTACACCCAGTTTGGCATGCATGAATCCAACAGGATGCATCAAAATCTAACATCAATTACATGCAAAATGCATGATAATCTAGAGAGAACTACCATTAGGCAGTCCTCATTTTCAATCAGTTTTATAGCTCATAAAATTAAACTCCAAACAACTGGAACATCCTTTTTACTTCCTTATCTACAACTACTTTTCGATTACTTCCGGCTTAGGTCAGTTTTTCTAGGCATGAATGGGTTCTGGATGCGTCAGTTTCCAGTCTAATGATTTGTTGACTTTTCATGAAGTCTTATGGTGTTTGCAGAGTTGAACATGGCATCATCTACAGTACTTTATGGATTCTTTGAGTTTGGACAGTTTCCTAACTTGTTGTCCATTTTTACTTATTTTAAGAATCACTTCTGATTTACAGTAATATGTATTTGGTTGGATGTTCTGTCCTTGCACAGCCAGTTCTGATGACGTCTGTCAATGAAACCCTCCAGTCGCCAAGGTAAATTGTCTTTCCTTGACTTTTTGGACTGGTTGTGCTCGGTCGTTATACGCTGTAAACCCACATCTTCTGAAAAGTAGAGGGAAACAGGCACTTTCTTCCAACACACCAAAACTTCATCAAACAGTTTCACTTTTCATGAGAAACCTCAGGAATGTGTATGAAATTGAGTTTTTAGTGTAAGTGAGTGTCATTTTTTTCTTGACACTATTTGAAAGGTCTGCTAGTTTACTCCACCCCAGAGGGGATTTCACAGGAGTGGTTAGCTCTGTGATCATGAGTCGTTGTGCTCAAGAAGCATCTTGCACTTAAGTGGTTAGCTAAGTGCTTGATATGTTGTGTCCAGGTTTTATTTCAACTCTGGATTTTAGCAGACTTTGACATCAATTGTCACTGGCAAGGTAAAATTGATCTCAACATATTTTATGTTGTTATTTGTTTGAAAATCTAGAACAAGTATAACTCAGTCCTTGCATTGGTCAAAGACTGAGGTTATATGCTGGCTTAGTCACTCTGGGTAACATGTACTCAGAAGTATGTTTTGACAGGAATTTATTGCTTGTTCTATAAAAAACATTGTGTGACTTTACCCTTCCTTTCGTGTACGAAGAACCCATCCTACATGCTCCAAGAGTTTGACACCTGCCTAGCCTGGTAAGGAAAACATATGGATGTTCCTAATTTCGGAACATGGGGAATGCTTAGGAACCATGTCCTTCTTGCATCCACTGTTACTGCCGCACCTCCGTGTCAGGGGTTCGGAACCCAACATGGTCTGATTTCCAGTTGCTTTGTTGATACCTTTGCTGGTGAATAGTGCAGCCTGACACATGTGTACATTCCTCTACAGGAGAAGAGTTCATCTTCTTGAGACAACAATTCATGATGCCAGAAGATTTCTTGGCATTTTTATTTATTTTTAAATGCAGCAAGGTATTTGAATTAATCAGGTTATTTAAACTTGACAGTTGAATTCTGGTTAAAAAATTTCTAAGGAGCTCTTTAATTAATAATTAAATAATTTGGAATATTTATTTTTGGGCTCTGAATTCTATTTTCCTCGGACCAGAGGATGTGCAGTGGCTATTCGCAAGCCAACTACCTTTTCTTTTGATTTGACCTCTTTCTTGCAAAGCTTGGTAGCTTATGTGCATGAAAGGGATACCACGTGAGAACCATTCTCATCAGTGTGAATTTTTCACACTTTTTTGCTCGGATTTCAGAAAGAAGTCAACAAGTTGCGTGTTTTCCTGACAAAAACCACAAAAAGTACGTAGCGTTCTTGCGTGAATTGGAAATTTGTGAGAATTTCACGAAGAGTTATTCTGGGGCATGACTTGTAGTCATTTTCTGGGTCCATCTTATGCCTCCATGCGTTCTGGGACTTGGAGATATTATTCTGTGTTCCTCTGACGTTTGACCAGGATGCGGCAATACATTGCGCTCCTATGCCCATATGCGGAGTAGAACAATGTTCTCTCCTAGGCTGGTCCTTTGCAATCATGGTCTGAGCCCTATGATTCTAGGACACATAACATGCGGTCTTTTTTTTGAGATTGTGATCGCAAGGGCTGTGTCACGAAACAATTCGTCAAATGGGCTGTGCTGTGAGTTGCACTTATGTGACTGGGGCTGATCCGCAATCGTGGGACTCCGTCCTACGCAAGTTCATTCTCCCTTGAGGTAGCATCCAGACACTCTTGAAAACTTGAGAACCACGCCCCACCTGTGCCCGTGCAGTGTTGAACCGGTACTCCCACCAACACCATGCAAAGGAACAAGGGAACTGGATCCTGGATCCTTGGAGTAGTGAACACTTCTGAGACGAGAACTTCCAGGGGGATCGCGAGTCTTTGAATTGATCAAACCCTCTCGGGGGTCACGTGCAAGCTTCTTAGGCCTTAGAGGCTATTCAATTCTTAGTAGGGTCATTTTAGGCCCTAGAAGAGGTTTTATTGTACTGCCTATTTGGCTAGAAGTACATAGTACTCCATGGGGTCAGTGCAGCTGCATGTGATCACCGGTACTGACTAATTTTTAGTCTAATCGTGTTTTTGTATCTAAACATAGACTACACAAATATTGCTCTTTTTGAAAAAAATTAATCCGAGGCAATTATGTTTATTGCCTCCTCATATAAAGAGGGGCTGCTACGAGCTACTAGGCAAGTAAGCTTTTATGCCACAAGTGCGTGTGGTACGTCACAAGTGGTCTTTTTTTACTGCAAGTGCACTTAGTGTTAGATGCATGCTCTGCTAACAAAAGCGGAGTATAACTGCTTCAACTGGGATCCAGTCCTCAGTGACGTATCAGGCAATAGATCTTGGCAACGTGTTTAAAAAAACCACGTGCCGGCCTGTGAGTGAAACTCACTGCAACTGGCGGAGTAAGTAGCTCGGGGGTCAGCTGTGGCTATTGCTACACTTGGAGTCAAGCAACACAAGTTGTACCACACGTAATATACGAAGAGCATTGTACGGCGTACGGCTTCAAGTGACAAGGGATGACGTACAGACGAACCTACCATGGTCAACATACAGAGAGTGGATGGATGCTGGATGCTGGAACGACGGACAGACGATCCGATCTGGTCGTGCGAAGGCCATCAATTGATAGTGACCTAAGCCGTTTTGATGTAATTTAATATTAAGTAGTAACGGGTAGATACTTTGTGATGAACTGATTTTTAAGAGTTAAGTTTTTTGGTGCTAACGAGTACGATAGCAATAAAGCAAATGTGCTTCATTGCACAAAATGAAACTGTGTAGGATTCTACCTGACTTGGTATGTAACCTCAGGTGATCTAATTTAAAGAGAAGCTCTCATACTGCAAGCTTGTCAGTTGAGAAGGTCTCACACTGAAGGCTTGTCAGTTGAGCAGTTGAACTCTCTCAACTGCTTCACTTGGATTATTGTTTCTCAGGACATACCTGACAAGTATGTACCTCAAAGATATTGTTTCTGAGAAACTAATATGTTATGACTTTGCACACTTCCTTTGTCTAATGCAAAGTGAAGAGAACCCTTAGATATTCCAGGTGGGAGCTCATTGGGTTTACTAGTTAAGGTAGATAATTGGCCTATGTCATGATGACAGAGATGTTGTCACATTGCAACTTAGCTAATGACAAGTGATCATGGCTCAAGTGCATATTGGTGGCATCAAAGTGCACTAAAATGTTGATCTCTTGGTAGATAAGAGTCTCTTGCAGTTAATTCATCTTGATTCACATCTTTTGGACTAATACAGGCACTTGTTCATGCTTTTGGGTACTAATTGAACCTAATGGGATATCATGGAGCTAGGTGCTGGATGCTCTGTATTGCATGACTTCAAGGTACAGTTGATTCTATTTTCCCTATGTTACTTTTTGTGTGTGGGAAGAGTGTCCTGCATATATCCCATGGACTACTACTGCCCTGTGTTATGAGACCATCTGAACAAGCTTGCATGTAAGGGCTAAGGCTGTGACTTTGTAGGCCCAATGACCAATCCGATCCGATCAGAGTGAGTCCCACGAACCGTATTGGGTGATCGAAAACCCGAATCGGTGACTTTGTGAGGCCCAACAAACGTGTCCAATCACATTGGTACCCCCTTTTGGATTGACCAATCCGATTAGTCACGAGTTCAATAGTCCAATAGAGGCTCCTATTGGACCTCGTTTTTTTGGCCCAATCCATTTGACCAATCGAGATTTTGTGTGTAATTTTTACGCACAAATCCACGTTCGCGGTCCATCACAGCACCATCACCCATCACCACCACCGCGAATCATGGATAAATTCACCAATATCGTTGTTGCCGCTGAGCAGTTTTTGGTTCAGAAATATTTGCCTGATGTCGAGGAGGCGTTTTCCTTGAAACAGGACTCCTCAGAAATCTTTGCTGCTTTCAGGAGACAGGCACTCCTGCAGATCGCGCCAGCACTACTCCGTGATGTTTCGGGATTCTCGTCCTTCCAGCTCCCAGGTGCTCCTGAAAATTTGACCCTGCAAAATGATACAAATGAGCCGATCTCTGAAGAGGGTGTTGTGGATGTATGCCACCGAGAGCCTAATGAATTTGGCTACGAGTTTGGCAATGTACTAAAATCTAATTGGTACAGGAAGTTTCTTAATCCCGACATGCGTGCATGCACTCTTCGTCTTTCCAGCCGTGATCGGTATTCCGATTTTAGGAGTTTCTTCAGGCTCACCCTGGAGAAAGTGGAAGAGCTCACCGAGATGTTCATCGAGAGAGAATGGTGTGTTCCTTCGAGGCGTGATTTGAATCGTGATGTTTTCTACATCAAAACTCAAGTCAGAATCCTGGGAGCTCTGAACGTATTGGGCAATCATACCCCATTCAGACAGCTCACTTGCAGCACTGAATTGTCTGCTGAAGACCACCGCCTCTTTTTTCATAAATTCATCACTCGATTGGCTTCTTCAAAAGACGAGTTCATTCGTTACCCTGATTCGCTGGAAAACCTTAAATCCATCATGGAGCAATATACCTACAAAAAACTGCCAGGTTGCGGTGGGTCCATAGATGTGGTTCATCTGAAATGGAGCAACTGTCCTGCAGGTGATTATAACCGCTGTCTGGGAAAGGAGGGGTTCCCTACTCTGGCCTTCGAAGTAGTGACCGGCCACAATTGAGACATCCTTGGAATCTCTCCTATTCAATATGGGACTCGCAATGACCAGCACATCATAAAGCTTGATCCCACGGTAAGTAAAATCAAGAAGGGATGGTACAAGGATGTTGCATGGCAGCATTATGACTTGCATGGAAATAAGAAGAGACTTCTCAAGGTGTGTATTTCATTTGCGATGGAGGCTACTTGAGATGGCCCGTGTTGGTTAGTCCCTTCAAACATTCTGGGCCGGGTTCACTGAAGGGTTACTTTAGCACTGCGTTAGAGAGTGTTAGGAAAGATGTCGAATGCACTTTTGGCATTTTGAAAAAGAGATGGAAAGCACTCGAATATGGCATTCGTTTTGACGACATTATCTTTGTGGAGAGAGTGTTCTTGTCATGTTGTATTCTGCATAACATGATGTCGACTGAGATGGAAACACGCGACAAAAGGATCCCTGTGGGGCGTGGGTGTCCCCTTGGTACAGACGCAATTTGGCTCTCTGTTCCAAATGATGGGATTTCGCCACGTATTGCAACATGTGATGATAAGGTGCAAGCAAATCTTTGGGCAAAGCGGCGCCATGCATTGTCAGAGCATGTCGAATATGTATCTCGCAAACTCAAACGACGACAATTGAATTGAAAATTATTTGGAAATTGTTACATCAATAATTGTAGTAAATCTGGTATGACATGTGCAAATAAAAATTATTTTAAGATTATGTCATTACGTTACCCAAATTGTAATTGTAATTATAATAATCATAATAATTATTAAAATAATAATCTGTCATACACTTCTATAGTTTGTTGTCTTTGGTTAACATATGATATTATTATCAATGTGATCTACTAATCGTGGTCTGATGCCTCCTCATCAACACTCTCCGCACTCTTACTCTGTTCCAATAATGATTTATTACCATCTGGTAACATGGCCACCGTCTCGGCAATTTTGTTATCGAACCACTCCTGACCATATCTCGCCACCAAGTTTGCCTGTGTTTTGAAATATATTTCAATCATCTTGTCGACGTAGCTTGCTTTCTTCGCAGTTGCTTCGATGTCCTTTTCAATGATGGCAATCCTTGCCACATCCTCTTGCAATCGTTGCTGCATCTGCATTCTTGGGTCATTTAGGATCCTATTTGCCCGCTCATCTCTCTCTTCTTCACGTTGTTGCGTAAGTCTGGCTTCCTTAGCCTGTCGCTGGGTCTCTCTTGTCTGCCCACATTTGTGGCCAGTGCACAATGGTGCTATTTCCTTGTTTTTCCTATGCACCATACATGCCAGCATCAATCGTGCCTTGTTATCCGGCGAGAGCCACCATCTGATGGAATGGCTGAGTAGACATCAGCATCATCTGTGTCGACAGATACATCTGGCTTTAATGTGAAAGAAAAACTCAATCACAATTGAGACCAAATTGAAAAATGAAAAACTCAAATCACAATGAATACTGACTCACATTATTTTCCTGGTACAGCTTTACGATGAGTGCCTTGTATGCATCTCGTAGCTTATTCCCACTGGCAAGTTGACTGATGTTAAGCGGGAGGAGTGGGATCCAGTCGGCACGTATTTCGGCACGTATCTCCCGAAATTTCTTCTTTAGTCTGTGACCTTGGAGGGGCTTGTTGGTCCTGTACAACTTGTTGCGCATAGTATGTTGCAGGGCTCTGTCTTGAAAGTCTTCTGTCTTGAACCCGTCAATAACTCGAACGTACTCTTCTTCAAAGTGCACATCTATCTCCTTGCTTTCCATTGTGTGCTTGTCTGTCACGATGGTTCCGGTTTCAATAATGCAAGCGAATTCGACAGCCAATCGATTATTGGCATCGATCCTCCGGCCTCCAAGATGATGCATCACACGATCATGAAACGAATACTCCTCTGCTGCCATGTCATACTCACCTCCAAACTGACTGAAACAGTAGTCCGTACCATATGGAGACTTGGTGGTTTGTCCCATCTCAATGTCTACTTCAGAATTGGACTCATCTTCCAGGCCTGTTGTTTTGGTGGGAGATTTCTCTGCAGTGGGGGTCCACTCAGAGGAGGAATTGCTGTCATCGTTGTCATCCTACTCACTCCGACCTCTCTTGGGCACGACGGGCAGCAACAAAAGGCAGTGGAGGCATCTCTGTCCCAGGGACAATGCTCTCCTGTGAAGCGTCGAGGAGATCTGGGGAGTCAGGCTGAGAAGCAGAAACTCTAGAAATCACGGGAGTCATCTTGGGCGCTGTTTGATGGGGGTTTGCGAGAAGTCTGGGGCTTCGTCTGGTGGATGGATGGAGCCGTGGGCTTTGTCGTCGACTCTCCTGCGACTGCGCAATCTCTATGTCAGAGGATTTGCGCTTCTTTTTCTAGGACGAGCATCGCGCTGCAGCCGCGCTCACGCCAAGGGGTTTAGCACCGTCCAGAATGCTTGATACGAGAACGTTCACCGCGGTCGTGAACAGTATCTTGTTTTATGCAGAGTGTGTCTCTTCACCACGGCAGGTGATGAATATTGCATGATATTTGTATGGGAGACAGTCTTGATGGGCAGTGATGGGTGGATAAAAAGACTTGGCGGGGGAAAAAATGACTTGGCTGGAATGTCTCTATCGGGCCATTGGGCAATCGGATCGAGTTGGCCATTACAACAGCCCCACAAAGGCAAGTTTGGGGGCTATAGGAAATTTTCATAATTTCTGTCACGGGTTTGGATTGGCCAATACGAATCGGACCGGAGAAAGTCACAGCCTAAGGAGCTTGTGGGGTGGTGTACGGGTTAGAATCCACTTTGAACCACGTGATGGACTTTGAACCACGAACGACCGGATTTACTATTCCCACGTACAAATGTACGCGTCGACCCTCAAAATTCGTGGACACGAATTGTCAGATAGTCTGACCGTACTTCGCTACATAGTTGCGTGAGAATTGCTTGTGTGCGAGAATTTTTATATTGCTTCTAGAGCTTCCCATATCTGACATGCCTTACTCCGTAGAAAACATACCAATTTCTACGGGATGGACTTTGAACCATTTCGTCATTTTTGGCTTGTTATGGCAGTGCAATTGCAGCTGCCTTCCGTCGAAGCTGAGGACCTGTAGAGCTGGACTTAAGCCCTTGAGATAGTCCCTAAGGGTTGTGCAATCTTGGCTGGGTGCCAGGGATTGGATATTGATGTCACACGAGTGGTCAAAGATATCTGACATCACGTGGTTCAAAGTCCATTCTGACTTGTACCAGGATGAAGATGTCTCACATACCATACACTTGAAACTTGCTGTCCCTGTTGCGTGGGTGTGGCCATGGCCAGACATTGGGATCACTCTAGGAGTCCCAATTGGCACAGAAACGGTGTCTCTCCAGATGATGTCCCGCGAGCCCCGCGCGGGAACACCCTCGTGCGATTGGATTCTCAGATCTTCTTCCCTTCCGACAAAGATCCACAAAGTGTTCCAAATTTGTCCGAACCCATGCATCAAATTTATCTATTTTCTCAATACATGAATGTATTCATAATTTCCCATGTTCGCCGCACGCCCATTTGCCGACCAACTCAAAATGTTCCCTCCAAGACGGCTCTAGGAAATCTAGGATTTGACGTCGAGCGAGAGGTCTTGTTTTTATGTGTGAGAGAGAGATGATCAGAGATGATCATTCGGCAAAGCACTGAAATTCTATTCAGAAGTCTGTTGCGAAGCACTAAACCCTGATGGACATGATTGCGAGTAACGGGAGCAACGACGAATCAATAGCCCACTACCTCAACGACGAATCAATAGCCCACTACCTCAACGAGGAACTCTAATATAACGTTAACCAATCCAGCGCAAATAGCCAACAAGGCCATGAGCGGTCCCCTAGCACGAAGCGCTCACATGCGCATGAAAATGAAGAGAGAAAAGGGAGGGACGCCCCGCCCAAGTCCCAGGTCTACGCCCCTCTCTCCCGCTCAGCAAACGGTGGCGAAAGAATTACTTCTGGCAGTGGCGGTTGCGACAGCTGCCACTAGCTCGACGGATGAAATGAAACCGGAAGAAGTTTCGTTTGATCACCTTGCGCAGGAAACGCCGGCGTTGTCTCCCACGTCAGAGGTTTCGGGAACCAGCCCCAGGAGCAAGAGCAGACCGCGAGTTTCGCGCGGCGGGATCAACTCGCTCGAGACCGAGGGCGATTTGGTGGTCGAGAGCGCGGTTTCGCCGAGGGGACGTAGTGCAGAAATTCTTGTGCGGCATTCGGCGAAGCCGCATTCTGATCACACTCACCCAAAGCGTCATGGTCCCTCTCCTGTAGGTATGCCTGCACAGCAGCAACAACTACCGCAACATCTGGGGCTTCAAGAGCAACAGGAACAGCAGCAGACACCGCGACAGCAGAACCATCACAACAGCCCGCTTCCTCTGGCCCCCATTTCTCCACCGGCCCATTCCCCCACAAACTTTGAATCCACACTCCACAAGCACGGACCCTACACTGGCAAGAATCATCGGTCTCCAACAGCAGCAACGTTTCCATCCCGCCCCCAACGCGGGTATGACTCGTCAAACGAAAACAACGAGGATCAGCAATACCATGTTGATCAAATCCAACGACTGCAAATCGAGGAGAGACAAGCAATGGAAATCGTGCAAAGGGAGAAGGAGGAGATGGCCGAGATGCATGGGTGGACGAGAGAGCCCTTTTCTGGAGATGCAAGTCATTCATTCGTGAGTGGGAACGATGGCGCATTTGATCCGTTTGCTCCTTCGCCAGTTACCGTGCCGAATGATTGGGGGAACTCTCCCGATTTCGAGGATGCTAATTTTGAGAGAAGTTATTCGCCGCGAGTTGTACATCATCAGCAGCATTCATCGACGGGGCAGTTCGAGCAGCAGCAGCAGCAGCAGCCTCGCCGCGCAAATTTGATAAACAACGCTCGCCCCGCCAATTTCAGCAGCAGGAGCAGCAGAAGTCACCACGCCAATTGGATCAGCACCACTCACCCCGCCAGTTTCCACATCTGGAGCAGCAAGAGTCACCTTGGCAATTTGAACAGCAACATCATCCGCCGCGGCAATTTGAGGAGCAATCACCGCAGAACTTTCCACAACAACACCGACAGAAAAAGGAGCAGAGCCATATTTCAAAACGCCATGGTGATCGCGAACAGACTCTTATGTACGTTCAACAACAGCACTTCTCACGAATGCAACCCCAACTAACAGCCAATATCCAACTACCTCAACATCAACAATATGAGGTCCCTTCAGAAGTGGACGACGAACTCAACGTCTACAGTCCCAATCACAAGGATGGAAGTAAAATGATGACCATTGAAGGAAATGATGACTTTGTCTATTACGATAGTAACAATCCCGAATATTTCGAACATGACGTGATCCATAGTCCGGACGAGGACCCGATCAACTCAGTAGAGCATTTCGATGGCGGAGCAGACCTCGAATACCATACCAATGCCGATGAAGAATACCAACAAGTGCAAGAGGTATTGCCTTTGGCAGATAATGGTCTTAACCACCCTGTCAGTGACGGCTATGCCCGTGCATCATCCGGTCAAACTGTCGATTCAGATCAAGCCCTCACTGGCACGCCCGTCCGTAAGAAGGAAACTAATCGACCGAAAAAGAAACGGCCTTCGAAAAAGGAACCGAAATTCATAATTGAGAATGTGGGGAGTGCTGATTCCCTTGATCGATTGAAGGAGAGGTCAGATCCACGCTATGCCATTCATAATTCTTGGTTGCACGAGGAGGAGGGGGAAGACGGGAACGAAGAGAATCAAATTCCTCAAAAGAGAATTATGAGAGGCCACAGTCACAAGTACAATGAGATTGTTGCGACTGTGAAAAGATACGACGATATAGACTCTGGAAGGCAGGAAAGTGGTTCGAATGTGCTGCCGGTGGAGGTTGTTAGTAAGGGCCAGAAAGAGAAACAAGCCTTAAGTGAAGTTGAACGACAAGGTCCAGAAGATAGCGAAGAAGAATACAGCGATTCTAGGAAAGTGGTCTTACCCCAACGAATTGGAATGTCGCGATCTTGGGACGGCGGGAAAGTAAACGAGACGACAGCTCTTGATTTGTCAAAATCTTGGGATGCACCGTCGGAAAATGGGCAATCGGAAAGTCATCACCACGGATGGAAGAATACTCCCACTAAGAAACAACGAAATCTTTGGGATTCTGACGAGTTCGACGAGGATAACAACGAAAGCCCATTGCGCCATCGCCAATTCATTGGAGCCTCAAAATCTTGGGATTGGAACAAGAGCGGTGCATCAGGCGCAAAGGACAACCATGCTTTTGGGCAATGGGACAAGGCTGGTACAGATTGGGCTGGTGACATCGATAATACTCACGACGCACCATCTGATAAAGCGCCCAAGAATCAAGAATACGAAGATTTGGATAGGATTGCCATTGACGTCGTCAAAATGTCAAACACAGGCATACCATATGAATTGGATACAGGTATTGAGAAAGAGCAAGTGTCAGATTATGATGACGACGATAGTATATTTGCATTCGACAAGAAGGAAAAGAAAGAAGATGAATTACCTCCCGTGCCTGTCAACCCCCAGGATATTTTTGCCAAGATCAACAAAGGCCTAAAACAGGCAGATAATGCCAGGAATCGTGCATTGAGAGGAGACAGTATGAGCACTGCAGAATCTGATTATTCTGAGAATGTATCGGAGCCGCAAGCACAACAGTGTAAGCCCGTGGTGAATAAAAATGTTGCTTTTGCGAAAGAAAAAGACAATACGATTCACACTTATCTCGTGGAAGACAGCCATTTTGATACCGCGTCGACAAATTTTGAATCCAATGATGACGAAGACGACAGAGAAGAAGAGGATGCAGCCAGCAACGAGGAAAGACGAGAGAGTGCGAGTCCCAGGAATTCAAAACGGATTGCGAGTCCAACGCCTGTCTCCTCTCAAGTTAGAGGAACGTCACTGTCCACCATCGATGGAGGTATCTCCACAAGGAAGACAAATGCCTTACCATCAGGCGTAAGTTGCCTTTCCGTTGCTCAGTATCGTGTTAGATTCTTTTTCAACAAAGTAACCTCGCGCGTCATTTTTTCCATCAAATAGGAAAGGGTGAATCACGTTGGGCAGATCGCTCAAACGAAAAAGACTGTCTATTATCAAAGTGACGAAGACACTTACTACACGAATGAGGAATCCACATTTGGGAGCAGCTTCAAAAGCAGTCGCAGTGGTGTCACTATCGAACAACAAAAGGAATTATCCTTGTTAGAGCACGTTGACATTGCAATGACTGCGGTTGCTGCTTCATTAGGTGGTCTACTTGGACCCCCTCCCAAAGCAGATGACGACAAATCATTAGCTACAGAGCAAGATGATAACACGAATGGACAGTCCACGATGCTTAGCGATGTGAACAGCAAGCAATCAGGTGATTGGTTTGGATACGTGGAAAGAGTTCTCTTCCCGTCCAAAGACACCGAAACTGTGAGATTATGTGACTTGTGGCGTTTTTGTGTGTTGGTTTCTGGACATCTTACTAACGTTTATTCCAAACAATCTCTGTAGGTTGAGGGGGATAGATCCGTTATTACTGAGAATGAATATTCCGTAAGCCAATACAACACAGAAAGTATGAACACGGAAATCGAGTCAAAATCGAAGTACTCTGAATTCACTGACTCTTATGCAGAAGAGGAAGAAGATGAAGCTTACCTTTTGCAGCAGGCATTGGCAGCAGCCCGAGCTGTGCATCATATTCATGACGTGGAATATGACGAGACTAAGGAGATCGACGTCTTGACTGATATCAAATTTCATGTTGTTAATGTCAAACTTCCACTCGGACGTAAGTTATGTTGCTCCTGTTGCAAATTACCAAGAAATCCACTTCGTCCAACACTCTTTCTATTTTCGACAACACAGTTCTATTTCAAGAGCACGAGGTTGGTGCTTGGGTCTCAAGAGTCGTTCCTGACGGGAACGGAGCTAAAAAGGGTGTTCAACATGGGGACCAGTTAGCTGCAATTAATGGAAAAAGCGCTGTGCACGCTTCCATAGATGAAGTAGCAGCCACAATATCGAGGACCCCACATAACCAGGGTGTTGAACTCACCTTCCTCCGCTACATTGGTCCTCTGCGGCCCGTGCCTGGTGCTATCATACAAGAAGGCTTTGAAGTTACTGACAAGTCGGTAAATAAAATGAAGCCCCCTCCCAGACCTCCTAAGTCAAAACCTAGGTCACCTCCGAAGACCATTCCTAAATTTTTCAAGACAAGAAGCCCCCCAACGAGCCCTAAGGAGAGGTCTAGCCCTAGCAATCTCACTCTAAACCCCGCTAGGAGCCCGTCATCGGCAAAAAGGCTACCAACTAGTTCATCCAGTTCGCCAAGGAAAGTAAATGAAGTTGCGATTAGTTCATCCAGTTCGCCAAGGAAAGTAGATGAAGTTTCTCCTCCTGATAACGGAGGCAATGAAAACTCCCGATCGAATCATAAGAAGAAATCGGTGCTCGGCAAAATGACAATATTCAAAAAAAAAAAGTGAATGGTAATGAGTGAAGCAGCTACTATTTGTCAACAACAGTACCTGACATTTTTGTTCCATAATACGTAGGAATTTGCAGTAATATGTTTTCATGTTAGAGTAATGAATTTAAATGTAAAACAGGAATCTTAAACCCTACAATGGCGGAGGCGGCAATATCATAGGTCCCTCAAAGTCCCAGTCGCTGTCCGAGGTATCTTCTCCTGTAAGCCAGCAAGATTTTGGTGGGGGTTCCGTTGCTCCGATAACATTGCCTGTGTCATCTTGTTGACAGCCCGATTTGGTGCTAGTGGCATTGCTCAGTTCTTTTGTTGAGGTGCCAATATCTTCTTCTACCTCTCCCATCACTGAAGTAGTTTTAGAATGTTTCATTGCCGCTGAAGTCTTCGCTCGAGGGCTAACTTGCTGATTAGAAGAAGCCTGCGCAGTAAATTTGTCGTTCTCGAAATCACCGCGAGGAGAAGCATGTTGTATCCCAATATCTTCTAAAACACTTAATTGACCCGACTTCGCTCTTCTAGGGCTTTCTACGTTACTGAGTAGTTTGCGAGGTACTGGTGATTTCCTCTTTCCACTGCTTTTGTTGTGTCGAGAGTGATCAGATGCCACTTGTGCACGATCTCTTGACTCACTCAACTGATCTGAAATTGTTCTTCTAGGGCTTTCTTGGCGACCGAGATGTTTTCGAGATAATGACGATTTTTTCTTTCTACTACTGTTGCCATGACGGGCAAGCTCATATTCTATTCGTGGACGATCTCTCGTCTCGCTCAACTGATCTAACGTTGCTCTCCTAGGGCTTTCTACTTGATTGAGTAGTTTCCGAGAGACTGATGATTTTTCCCTTTCACTATTGTTGTCACGGTCACGTGAAGAATGCTTGAATTCCACTCGTGAACGATCTTTCGAGTCAAAGCTGCGCCTGGATCGGATATTCTCCTTTTCCTTTGACCTTTTGCGCGTGCCACGATGAGGATGATCAAATTCGACAGACGAATTATCACTGAAGTCCTCGATTCTTCTCCGTCGATGTTTATTGTTCGTAAGACCTTCATGTGAGTTAAGGCGAGAATGTTCAAACTCCTCCTCAACTGAACTCTCACTGAAGTCATCGATGTATTCACGATTACTCTCCTTTTTCTTCGTCTTTTTCAGCGAAGTATGCCGTGCCCTATCAGATTGCCTTTCTTCTCTAACAAGGCTGTGACTTTGCCGTCTCGAAAAATGACGAGAGCTGGCATATTCATCCACTGAAGCATCAAAGTAATGAGGCGAACGCAATCGTCTACTCTTGCGAGACGACAATATCTCCGAATGGTAGGTTCGGGAAACTACAGATTGAAAATGCTCTGGGGAGTTGAATTCATCAATTCTTTGGAACATAGTCAATGAGTCAATACCCCTCACCCTCTCCTCTATCGCTAGCATTCTCTCTGCCATCATTTTCGTTTCTAATTCAAGACGACCATATTCCGCCAGTTTCTCTTGATACTGTCTTTCAGCGAGCAAAATTTGAAGCCGCTTTTCCTCATGATTTGACGAAGCAAAGGGAACATGCAGGAATGAATCTGTTGGTACTTTGAACTGAAAATTAGTGTTGGACAAGTCAGATTGAATCCAAGGAACAGCGCCATTAGGCAGCAAAGCATTTTGGCTTCGAGATGAATGCGGATTAGTAGGAGTGGTAACTGCTGGATCAATCGCTTCCACTTGTCGCGTCGTAACAGGACGAAAGGTGTCATCTTCCGCGACAACAAGAGGCATCGATGCATTTAATTCCGAATCACTTTGAGCAGTTTCACCACTTTCTTTAGTCTTTGCATTCTCCAACAAGATTGTTTCCGATTCACCCATGTTCAATGCAGTCTCTGGTGTAAGTTGGAGAGAGACATTAACTCCTTCGGTTGCCGCACAATCATTGCGTGGCAATGTAACATCTTGTCCTACATCAATCATATTCCTATCACTATGAGACGACTCAACGCACTTGCCGTCATCTTGTACATTTGTAGGTAATTGATCGTTAGATTCTTCAGCCAATCGTTCTGACCGTGACGTTTCTGCACCAGATACTTCCGAGGCACTAGGTGGTGGAGCATCTTCAATAGGCAAGTCTTCGTCTTGTTCCTCTGTACAAGATTGATCGGAGTGCCTGGTTTCCGATTCAATGGCGTTCGACAATTTGGGCGATAGGGGGGAAACATGTGCCTTGCCTTCTTCGTTAGGAGAAGGATTGTCGTCATACAGAGCACATAATAGACGCTTCGCACGCAATGGAGATTCTGGGGATGCGATACATACATCATGATTTGCAGAAAGACTATCGCACAATGCTCGTTGTTCCGAGAGGGGCTGCTCGGATTCTTGTGGTTCTAGTGCTAATTCTGTGGCTTCCGCTTCACCAAGTTGCTGACTAGACATAGGGATTGACGTTGACTTTTCTCGCTTGGCTGCTGCCTTCTTTGCTCTCTCCGCATTTTGCTTCTTCCTTTTCTGGAGATGATGTTCAAGCTCTTTATTGCTGATGGATTCGTTGTTTTCTGCCTTACGCTTCTTGCCAATCTGGCTTGATTCATCGGAGACAGAAGAAGGAATCCCTGAGGATTTCTCCAATGAAGATGTATTGCGTCGTTTTTTACGACGTGGAGAATCGGGCGATGTTTTGGACGAAGAAGATTTTGAGGCATTCTGGTTAGCAACGCCCTCACTAACTGCAGATGGATCGTCGCCAACTTGAGGATTCACGACTTCTCTATCCTGAGGTGCAGCTTCCTCGAGGAGTGCCGCAGCGACTTTTTCTCCAGACGCTGACTTGTCAAAGATTTCTGTGTCTTCATTCAAAAGGCGAAGAATCAGATTGTCCTCAACTTGAGCTTTCTTGGCGGATGGCAGCATTGTCACAGTTACGGTTGCATCTCCAAACCCGGCATTGTCTTGAGCCTTCGAATCATCATCAAGCCGTGTGGATTCAGCGTTTGATTTTGCAATCTTGGCTGCTTCTTTTTTAGCTGCCGCCTTCTTTGCCCTTTCTGCAGACTTTCTTCGCCTCTTTAACAGAATCTCCTCGAGCTCCTTGTTGGAGAGGGTCTCACTCTTGATGTTGGCGTTCTTTATAGGTTCCCTGGGTTCCGCCGGGATGACTTGATCCGACGCTTCGTCCATGGTGGTCACTAGAGACTGTTGGGCACGAATAGGAGATTCGGGTGCCTTCTGAGCTTGACTGGTGATAGCATCTGGAGGGACTAATCCAGTTAACAAGGAAGAACGTTGAGTGCGGCCTCTTCGTCGTTTCTTCATTTCTCCTGATTTCGTGGAATTCTTTTTCTCGTCTCCTACGACCTTACCCACTTTCGAGTGATCAACCGATTCGGTAGGACCATCCTCGGCACGTGTGGCTTCATGCGACTTGCTCGCGGTAGGCTCATCGCCCAATGCAGTCTCATCCTTCTCCACAAACGACTCCCCATTCATTCCTTTCGACACGCTCGCTGTTTGCCTCTTCTTCGAAACACCCGACCTTCCATTGGCACCCTTACTTGACGATTCACATCCCTCCATCTCAAAAGACTCCATCAATCCAAACGACGAAGGACTATCAAATTTGGAAGGACTCTCACGATTGAATGGACTGCAATTTAAATCAAAAACCATATCGTGATAGAATTGCGGCGGACAACTTTTCCTTCTGGTGTGTCCGATATTAACCCTGCTGGATGTTTTCGTGTCGGCGCCGGCGGTAATTGCAGACTTGTTCTTCCTTGTCAAGTCATGAGATGCAGCTTGTTCGTTCCACTGGGCGATTTCCTGGGGAGTAAGCTTTGTGAATTCTGCATGTAGGATTTTATTCTTCAAATGATGGAGGGGGGGAGTGTGAACGAGGAAGTTACATCAGACATTTCATTGTGTGTATGATACGAATCTCGATAGAGATGATAGGAAACGAACTTACAATTGCCTTTGCTCCCTTGATATCTGGGTTTTCTAACTTGACCCGTTCCCTGTTGGCTTTACAATACAACACTAAGGGCTTATTGCAACGGCGCGAATAGTTTTCAGTCTTGGATTGCTTTTTGATGTTCGTCGTTGACGACGAACGATTGCTTCCAGTCTTTGTTAGTCGTTGTTGAATTTTAAAATTAGACAAATCTGGTGAACGAGCATCGACTTCGGCCCTGTGACGTCGCAGGGGAGAATGCGGCGCCCTCTTCTTTTTCGAGGGAGACGATGTTGGTGACGCAACGGCGCCTTTCATCACATGATCTCCCCCAATAAACACGGACGAAGAATGAGTCTGCCCCCGAGAAGAAAAACTCCTCCCCCTCCTACTCGTGACATGAAACAAGGTTTCCTCCGCGGCAGATCGTTGACTCGGCGAAATAAACGTATCAAACAACTTATTGGGGGAAGATAAGAAGGAGGGATCGAATGGTGAGGATACCAAGCTTCCCGCAATGGCTCGGCCGTGCGTGTTGGGGGAGATGCCACGTCGTTTTTTTACCGTCACTTGTTTATTACTTGTGATTGTTTGTTGTTGTTGTTGTTGTTGTTGTTGTTGTTGTTGTTGTTGCGTCACTTGCTGGGACGTGGGAGGTAACTTTGGAGCCTGCTCTAAATCGGACCAGACTACACTGCGAGGTTTTCGTTTGGGTGTTTCTAGCGCTCTGTTGGAGCTGCCATCGTTATTTTCTGGACGAAAACTAGTTTGGTGATGCGATGCGTTGTCGAGGGATGGGCTGATCTCGTCTGCAGACCGCCGATGGCATCGTCGCGATGGCGACCTTGCTTTGGTCATTATGTTGTGTTTGCGACAGCACAACAGCTCTGTGGGACGTCAGTTGTTGGGAACATCCCTTGCATTTCGATACCCGCGCTATTTATTATTTCGAGCGCCGGAGGCCGCGAGGTTGGCGATACAATATCATACACCATACAATAACGAAGACACAGCGACCAAGAAATTAATTATGAACTGTACACGGAGAAGACAGCATGCTATCATCTACTTTTGCTCTAATATCCCAGTACTTTGAAATTCTGCCGATACGGCAGAATTTGGTTTTGTGCTATATCGCAAAAATTGAAATTCTGCCGGCCGGCAGAATTTCATTTCGTACTAATTCCTGTGCTATCATTTTCTAACCTTAATAACAAAACATTGGCATGGGCGACAATTGCTTCCAACCTTTCCTCACATAACACAGCGACATTTGCCTAACCTCCACATCGCAGGCAGTTGATTCCAACTTTTTCTTAGCGTACACACATTAAAATAGTCAAACTACATCAAGATACTACATGTAGCGGTCAAGTAATCCAGCGAATAATTGCTCTGCCATGGTCCACCCTTTGTCAACAGTTGTACCCCCACAGGAGGATGTTAGTCCTTCTGCTGTACATAGGCCAACAACAAGTGAAACTGCTGCTGGAGGAGGCTCATCTTATGGTGTGAGAGGAAGAGGGGTTCGAACGCCTGGTAGAGGCAGAGTGGGTCAAACTGCTGGAAGGGGCAGAGGAGGACGAATGCTAGGCTGAGGTACAGGCAGAGGAAGAGGAGGAGATGGAAATCCTTTGATCAAGGATCTTCCTGCCAGTACAAGGTTTCAGATGCCTAACATGCCTAAGTGCCAAATCATATCGTAATCCGAATATGCAGAGCAGTATGCATCACAGAGATTAGAGAGACATACTTCAACATGGCAGACAGTGTATCGAAGTACTGTGTTCATCACGGAATTGATAATCATGATGCAGCTGGGTTCACTGTGCTACTTTCAAATACTGCTGTAGAGAAAATTCGGATGCATACAACACAGCAACTTGTCAAAGAATGTGTCCATAGATGGAAGCTATCATTTTTCTGCGAGGCATCCCTCCATGAATATGACCATTGCAGAGTCGAAGTTACGAGAGAGTTGTGAGCCATATACCATCACACAGCGCACGGGTGATTGGTATATTGTAAGGGAAATGCAATTCACCGGTACAGTTGGTTCATCTTTCAATGATGACGATGGTTATGCATCAGACGATGAAGATTGGAAAGTCTCCATGCTACATAAGTGTATACATTCTTGGTTTGGTAGACATGCATCCAGTGATGTTATGAGGCAGGGGACTGAAAATGAGAACTTTGTATTGCAGAGATTGACATGTGAGAAATGGATTTCCGATATCTTCGAGGTGGGTATGCTACAGTAGGAATGTGGGGGCTGGATTGCTGTTTCTCCAGATGCAATTGCAGTTGGGACAATTTCATCACCAGATGGTCGCTTTGCCGAAGACGACAACGTTGTTATGTTCGTGGAAATTAAAACAAGAGAGACCTACTACAATAGAACAACCTTGCGCGCAGATGGCTGCTGAACCGTGAGTTGAGAGCAACAAATGCAACCCTCTGACCACATGCTGTATACCAACTAAATGTAGCAACCACCCCAGAACTGCGCCTGATCTGAATCTACGTCTGCAAAGGGCGTTCAGAGGGTGGTTGCTACAAAAAGAAGGTACGAACAGTGGCAGATGATTGCAAGAGTTACTCTTAGCTGACTAAACTATATTGGATCAACACAAACAAATGACTATATTGTAGTATGAAATGAAAAGAAATTATCAAATCTGATAATTAGTCAATTTGTTAAATGTAACTAATGATATCTTTAGTTGTATTCAAAGAAAAGCTAATGAAGAAAACTGTCGTTAGTTCATTTGCAATTGAACTCGATCGTTGAGCTAAAAAGAAACCAGGAACAAATAATATAACTCACCTGATTGATGTAATTCACAGAGTGAATGTTGTAAAGAAAAGGTAATGAAAAGAAGAAGAAGGTCGTTAGTTCATATGCAATCGAACTCGATCTTCGAGAAAAAATGAAACCAAGGACAGAGGAATTACCCAACTCACCTGATTTATGTACATTGTATGTGTTTCGACAAAATGAGCGCTAACAACAAGTCGATCGTTAGCGACGAATCCTTTGTAGATACAAGGATCGTCGCGATCGATCGTGCTTATTTGATCGGTGCGATAGACTGATCACGATGGTTTGGTTTTCGATGGTGCTCAGTTGATTCGATGGAAACGATCGTTTTGTTGGAAACGATCGTTTCGATGAAAACGAGCGCTCATGATGATGTGAGCGCGTTACGAGCGTTTGTAACGCTAGAGACGATTTAAACGATCGATCATGATGAAGCGATTGTTTTGCGATTGTTTCGGTACAATCGCTCTCGTTTGCGTTGAAAGAAGAAGTTGCGATGAAGCTACCTGGAGGTGGGGGTGCGGTCAGAGCGTGAGTGTGAGAGGTGAGTGCGATGACATAATTTTTTCTACATACTACTCACATACCGCTGACCACTGGTATGTGAGTATGGTATGGTAGTATGTAGTACTCGGAATCAAACAATGTGGCTTAACCAAAAAAATTGTTGGCATTGCTTTGTTTTCTTTTATTTTGGCACAGAGCGTCGAACTCCTTTTGAAGATAATGTTGTTACAACCTCCGGGCCCAAGGGATTTTTTCTAAGTTTTAACGTAGGAATCGTGCACGAAATTCTGCCGGGGTGGCAGAATTTCAAAAGCCCCGTAGAAATATACCACGGCCACGTGAAATTCTGCCGTATCGGCAGAATTTCAAAAGTACTGGGATATTACGTCTAGAGAGTCGTATGTCTTCGGCTAATAATGATGTGACAACGGCAAGACAATTCAATATGCCGTATTGCCCTCCCGTTGCCAATTTTTTTATGTACCGTATTGTACATTACCCTGCAAAACTGATCCCGCACCTCTTTAGAATGCGCATAACCCGGAATGACCCGGAATGTTGGGTATGGTACCAGTACCATACCGTACCATACCTCACAATACGGTACAATACAATACAATACCGAGACAATACCGACAGGCGGGCCACGGTGGATTGCTCCAACTCCAACTAGACAAAAAATAATTCACATCATGGACCTCCTTCCATTGTAGAAAGTTTTTGATGTCTGCTGAACGAGAGTCTCCGATGAACAATTCAACCTACCCCATTTCCCTCCACGACGAAGCCGTCAACAACGATCGCATCGTATCCGATCCAGCCTCCGCCTCGCCTTCCTCCTCACTGACACCGGCCTCGCCTTCCTCCTCCCTCCAAGCCGATGCCGCCGCCTCCACCAACCGCTGTCACAACGACGACCACCAAACCGAACACGATGACGATGAACGAATACGTGAACTCCGCACCTCCCTCGGCGTCGACGACGATTATCCCACCAGCGTCCTGCGTGCAATTCTAGAAGCCAACGATCGAGAATCCTTGCAGAATTCTATCGGAACTACCGATGACGCACTGCTGGATGCCGACTCACAAAATACCACCTCGCGTCGCAGACACGAAAGACTATGGGAAAATTGCCAACCGGCCCCCTCGAGACCGGGAATCGTACGCATCAACTTCAATGATGATATACGGCATTTTGAGATAGGTCAATTAGACGAGGCACAATTGTACTCGCGCAGAGTGGATGCCGTTCACTCCGTGCAAGAGAATTTGAATCGACGGCTGGGGTACAACCTTCGCGAGAGCGGGCAGTATGAAGAAATGGAGAGGTTGGAGGCCGAGGGTGAGGAGAGGTTGGCATCGAGTGGGTATGATGCGTCGTTGAGACCCAGTTTGATGGTTTGGGATGTCCCGACTATGAGCGAAGAGAGAATGTCGAGGAGGGAGCCGATGCTCCCTCCTCCTCCGGATGACCCGTTGCCTTTACCGGAGTCTTTATTGGGGAGTGTTATGGATGGAAGGAGTGACAGTAATTATGAATTGTGTAGGGGGATTTTTGTGGATCCTGGTCCGGGCAATGCGGATGACGATGAAAAAAGAGAGGAGGGATCTTCGACGTCGTCTTCGAAGGAGAGATGGGCAAGTATATCATTGGAGGAGGGCCAGCCGCCGATGGGTCCATATGAACATGTTGTCAGGTGCTATAAATGCCGAGCTGGACTGAGAGTGAATATCGGTGCAGGGTTGGTGATTTGTCCGCGGTGTCGAACGATTAGTCCAGCTACCGATGTGGCCCATGTTGGATGATGACGGAAGTCTTGCTTTAGACTTGATTAAGCTTTAAATCAAGCTTGATTTTCGTAATTTCACTGAAATAATGTTAATTTAATTCGGAAATATTACTCTAGTCCAAATCCTTCACATTCCAGAATGGCACGACCAAGACATGATGCCAATTTATCATAATTAGATCCATAATCTGGTAGGAGAAGACTGGGACGATAGATGAATCATGTTGGATCAGTTACACATATCATATTATATCAGTTTGAAAAAAACACACACTATAGAGCAGATAAACTCACGTGTTAAAGCATGTGTGACTCGTGGGCAGCTGATGCGAGTCAGGACCAGCACGTTGAATGACAAAAGGAAGCTTCCCCAATCCTCCAATTGGGGCCTTGCTCGAAGCAGTCGCAAATTTCAAGAGCTGTATCTGCGTCTCTTTGTCAGCTTGCTTGACAAACTTCCAAAAGTTGATGACGGTATCAGAATCTTTCGTATATCCTCCTTCGTACCTGGTGTTGGCTTCCAACGCATTAAAGTCAAGCTCAGGAGATCCAACGACCAGCAGCTCCAACTCTTCCGGTAAGAACAAGTCTAAGCTGGAAGACTCCATAACTGCAAAATAGATGAACCGCATTAGTGGCACAAACTAGAAAAGATAGAAGCGATAGACTTTGGACGTGCTTACCAGTCATGACACCCTTTTCGAATGAGTCCCATTGTTGTTGTATACTATCAACTAGGAGCCAGCGAACATATCGCAAAACGTATTCCTCTTTGTTCTGCTTTGTAACAGCAACGTCGGCTCCTCCGGGCTTGAGTTCGATTCTTTTTTCTTCCCCCAGCTCCATCCATGTCACTTCAAATGTGAGGCAAAACACGTCCTCAACGTCATCACCTTCGTAGTCAAGGAGTTGTTGGAGACCACGCCTTATATCTGCGTCCATTATGTCTTCTAGTCCCAACGGCAGGCCAAGCTAAACACAAAGCAACAGAACCAGAGTAGCATTGTGAGAAGCTCTAAAAAGAAGATCGGTACAAGTGCAAGATCTTGAGAGAACGAGATAACTTACGATTTTTCTGTACACGGCCAAAGGAAAGCGTACATCTAGAAGAACTGAGTTATAGAGGGCCAATCCAAACAAAATCCCAATAAGTTCATAGCTTTTGATATCCCAGGTGTTGTCAGACGAAAACCAATTGATGTCATCCCCATACTTGTTTGTCCATAAACCTGAATTCGCGCCAAAAAGATCTTCACTGAGCAGTTGGAAAAATTCTTTGGTCACACCGCCGGCATCGAGACCCTCTTCTCCTTTGAATGAAACTCTGAGACGCTTCCTCACTTCTTTTGGCTCTGTTTGCTTTATTTTCTCTAGTGTTTGTTCGAGCAACTTCTCGCGTTCTACCTCTAGATGAAAGAATGGATCTAAGGTAATTCGATGCTGACTTTCACTAATGTCATCGATCTTGATATCACCTATCATAGCTTTATATTGTTCTACCTGGCTTTCCATTTGCAATAAGTTTCTTTTACAACCAGGACTCTATAATGAAAGACAGCAAAATCATGTCAGGAGAGATGAACAAGGTAAAATAGACATTGACTCATGAGCGTGCAGCTATCGACTCACCAGCAAGAAGGGGTACGCACAAATATAGAAATTCTTAGATCGTTCATGCTTCCCAGCCTTCTTCATTCGATACAAGTCTTCAAAGAGGAGATTGACATCGATTTGGCTAACACCGTCAGAGTAAAAATCCGTCGGCACGGCGAGATTGGCCTCTTCTGCCATAGTATACAGCCAACTCAACACACCAATAATGACCGGAACACTGCGACGAGAAGGTTGGAAATGATGCACCTGATTTTCGTCCACATAGAATTTTAAGCATGCATTCAATGAAACTAAGAGAGGTCTGACAAGCATTTTCACGAATAACTTGCTGGTATACAGGGAAGTTGCCCACCCGTGCAATGCTCGGTAACCCTCAAAAGGAAGACCAAGTAGCGTATCACAAAATGTCATTATGCAGTCGCCGCGTATATCAAATGGGACGTGGTCATGGCGAATGTCGAAAAATATGATATAAAGTAGTAAGCATCGCACTGCCTCCGGATACATGAGTCGTGAATTATCGCGTAGACTCTCTAGTCCAAATTTCAACCCACGCTCAATTGCTAATGCAATCGCCTTTTTGATTTCCAAGTCGCCCCTTTTAATACGTTCAAACATTTCATCTAACTCGGCAGGATTCAAGAACAGACTGTTAAGCAAAGCAGGGTATCTGGTTTCAAGCAAAATGACAGTGTTCATGAGAAGAACTTCTATTCAGTGATGGAAATATAACGGCACAGTCGTGAAGTGATGTCACATACCTGAGCAACTCTTCAGTTCTCTTTGCAATATCCTGCCCAGCCTCAACTTTATTGGCACTATCCGAATCCATTTCATCAAGTAAGCTCTCAACTTGATCTACAATCATAGTCCCATCTTCCGCAGAATCCATGGAGAATTGTCGATTCAGGGTAGTGTTGCCCGAAGGCGGTGATCCTATGGCTACAGCGTTGTCGTCTCCTCCTGCCGCGATGGCCAACGCATGTTGTCCTTCGAGAATGCATCGCAACCCAGTCGATGTTGTCATCCAAACGTCACCCTCGCTATCCAATAATACAGAATGAGCATTGCCTGCCTCGGCGGACACAAATCGCCCTCCGTTGGGATGATAAACAGGAATCGCATTCACAACTGGCTTTTCGGAGGCAGTCGTACCCAACTGACCTCTACAATTATCCCCAAAGACTAACAACCGCCCCGAGCGCGCCACTAGAATGGTGTGAGCATATCCACAGGCGACATGTTGAATTGCCACATCATCTGCCAACTTGACTATCATGCCATCGGAATCTTTTCTAAATTCCCAGTTGGTGAAAGGCAAAGTTGTTCCCGCTTTACTATCCGATACAACTTTGACGGGCACCGGTAGAGCTAATTCCTCCGGATACTCTCTTCCACACGCCCCCTTTCGATTGCTACCCCAAACGAGGGCCGTTCCATGCGCAGTGACAACAGCCGCATGAGCATGACCCGCCGACATACCCACCAGCGGCAGTCCAACGAGAGATGGAAGTTCTTTGAGTGTTCCAAACTCGCTCGAGTCACGATGGCCAGCAATCGATGGCGTGCCACATACAAGGAGCGATCGGCGGGTAGTCAACACCATGGTAAAATGAGTCCCGCACGCAATCGCCGAGACTCGTCGTCCTTTCCCTATAAACATACCCGCAGGACGAACATGCGTCGGGCCTTCGCCAGGATTGACTTTCATCGTACTGTTAGTAATTCTGTGGCCGAGTTGGCCGTGTGAATTGCTTCCCCACGTCAGCACCGATCCATTCGAAGACAGGGCAGCGGTATGGTCGTAACCGCAGCTGACCTGCACCACTCGAATCTGCCCCAACGATTCCAAAAGCACGGGCCGCGAACAAACCTGTTCCTCCGGTAAATCAGGATCTAGGCACCCGTGAAGATTCGTCCCGACGACGTACACTGTTCCCTGAGAAGTGGCACAAGCGGCATGATGTTGACCCGTGGACACTGCTAATATCGCTTTCGAGCCAAGACGCGACGTCACCTGAAGTTGTTGATCTCCGACAGCCGTTGTTGTCGTATCAAGCAAGGACGTTGGCAATCTATCATCCTCGTCATCATGCAAAGATTGTTTCCCCATCCCCAAGAATAAAGGAGACCATTCTCATTCCTGACGGACATGCTGTCCATATCGGTCGATTCCAACCCCAAGATGGATTTTCGTGGAGAGGCATACAACGATCCCGACAAATGTTCATGCTGCGCATCATGCAACGACGAGAGAGACTTGGACGATCGTCGGGTCAACAAGGGCTGGACGACGACGACCCTCTCGGACGATTCCTCCGTATCATCCATCTTCATCTTTTTGTTGGATTCCTCCTCCTCCCTCATGGGATCGGTCTTGTCCTCTTCCGAGTAGTCAATGTCCATCTTGCATTCCTCGGAATAATCGCTTTGGATGCTCTCCTCCCGACTGCTTCCCCGACGTTCGGGGAGCGGACTCAAATTATGATTGCTCCTCCTCCTCCTCGAAAAACTCGGATGAACATGCCTCTCCAAATCAAAAAAGGCTTGATTGTTGGATGATGATAACGACGATAACGACGACGAAGTGTTTCGTCCCAAATCTCTCATGCTGCCTCTGCCAGTAAAACTCCCCAACCCAGAAGAACTGAAGCTACTAATACCAAATGAGGCGTGGATGGATCCATCTCCACCCGAGGCGAGAAGATCATTTGCACTCCCCTCCATAATGAGACGATGGGCCGAGAGACGGGAGGCGAAAAGGAGGGAGGTGCGACGATGTTCGACTCGTGGCGCAGAGGACGACGAGAGGGAGGGTGGTGGAGGTTCGTTCTCTTCACCCGGATCATACATGGCACTCGCGAAGGATTCGCGCACCGAAAAATGAAATACGGGTGCTTCCAGCACGGATATGACGTGGATGGACGGTCCATCGGGATCATTCGTCGGCGGTGCATTCGGCTCGTTCGGCAAACGAGCGACGAATCCGGTCTGACTCCGCCTCCGTTGGACAATTTGCAGGGGCACTCGAGCGGAATGCGCCACGTCCACCATGTGAAGACGATCCGACAATTGTTGGACCAAGCTGAAATGTCGTTGGACTCTCTCATGTCTGCCGTTGGCGGCGGTGCCGTCGTTGTCGTCTCCTCGGGGAGTGCCGGCGTGACTTCCACGACTGCCGGGAGGGACGGGGTCTCTCCCCAGGGCGCTGAGCCGCTGTCGAAGATTTCCCAGTGCGTCGCGGATGGAGTTGAAGCCCGCTCGACTCCTTCGCGCCGTGGGGGTTTGTTCGAGGCGTTCGACTCGTTCTATTTCCATTTGGATGGAGTGCAGTTGTTCTTCCTCGGAGGTGATCGATGTGGTCGTGGTGGACGTGGAGTGGATGGAGTGGACGCTGTGATTGCTGTGAATGCTCGCCACGAAACTGCTGCTTCGAACCACGGTGCAGTTTTGAGTCGTGCTGTGGACGCTGTGGATGCTGGTCGAGATGCTCGTGTGGATTCGGGATTCGATGGGGTTTCTCGAGCCAGGATTGGAGTTTTCATCAGACATGTTCTGAATGCTTGTTCTGTTGGTCCTCTTTCGTCAGCTTGGTTGATGTTCTCTGTGTTTAAATGTTGCGGTTGAAGCTGTTTTGTGGTTGTATTCAGAAGAAAGGCGTGGCGTTGTCGATAGCGTCGCCTTGTTGACCGCCGTCGATGGAGGCCGATGGCGATGACAATGATTGATGGAGTTTTTTCATCACAGTCCGCTGTATGTGGATATCATAGTACGGTATTGTAAATACCATATATATGGTATCGTACCACACTACATCAATTTTTGTGGCAACGTGCGTCAACCGTCACTTTTCCCGCCAAAACGTTGCAATGGTTTATGGAAATCATATTTACCTTTAAATGTCGAAAACGTGTTTTGTTCATTACATATATAGAATTCGACTTGGAAGAACAATTCAAAAGAGATAATTTAGGTAAGTTACCCGTCCGGTGCTCTCGTGATCCTGCGTCGTCGCACCCTGTCTGATCCTCACGCAACGGTCATACAAGCAACGACACAAATCATAAAAACAACATCCCACCATATCCCACCACATCCATACACGCATTATTACCTCCGAACAAAACCAAGAGTCATCGGATTGGAGCCACACATCATAACAACCTACAACAACTACTGACCACCCTCACCTCTCAGGAAACATGACAATGAACAGCGAACAACTCCAACACCACGACGTGATCATTTCACCAACCAACACACCCAATCACCAAATCATAAAAACGATGGATCCAAGTCCATCCTTGCCCTCACCTCAAGCAACCAATACCAATCACGACACTCATCACACAAACAATCACTGCGAGGAATTATTGCAACAGGCCAAACGTCTCTATAAAAATGATAAAATTCTCTCGGCCAGGCGTCTATTGCTCCGTATCCACGATAGAGCGTGCTTCGAACCCATACATTATCGCATTCTACACGAAGGATTGCTCTTCCAACAACTGTTGGAGGAAAGCAACGATCATCGTCATACCAACAGCAATAACAAAAACGACAACAACAACAAAAACGACAACAACAACAACAACAACAACAACAACAACAACAATGCCAACACTACCACTACCACTCCGTCCAAAGAGGAATGGATCAAACAAGGAGAACGACACGGTCGATACAACTTTTGTATTTATTATAAATTGTCAAAGGACAATCATTTGACGTGTCGAATTGAAACACCCATTGAGTCGGAGCTTTTGGTTCCTCTGCTGTCTGTTTTGGTGAGGAGTCATGTTTGTCTTGTGTGTCTGTTTTTGTGACATTGAATGAAACTTATCTCCAATCTTCTTGTGGTGCGTGGATGTGTATTAGAATGAAAGTGAATTGTATCAGACGTGGATACCGCAGTACAAGGTGCCCAAATTTGAGGTAGTCAAGTCTGAAAGTGAGTCTGCAAATCGTATCTATCATGAGTTAGATTTCTCATATGGCATTCTCTTATCAAAGCATGGACAAATAATCAACTTTTCTTCTAGAATTGCGTCAAATTGGGAGATGCGGGCAGATCATTCTTGTAGAAACAGATGTTCAGTGGCCTCTTGGAAGTCGACAACTGCTTCTAAGAGCAGTGGCCTGTGATGATATTGACATCCATTTAGAATCTATAGAATATTCCAACGACGGTGAAAGACTACGTGGCAGCTGCGATCATTCGACAAATGACAACAAAGAAGGAGGTGGGAAGATTTTAGTTCGCATTCAAAGTTTAGACGATGAAATCGACAAGGAAGAGTTGGATGGGCTGGACATACCCCCAACAAAAAAGGGATACGTCCGTATGGAGGTCCAAGGAGGCTTTGTTTTTGAAAAATGCCCGGCCGATCATCCCATGAGGGAATCTACCTCAGGAGAGGATAACGATCAAGTGCTGGTCACTTTTTCGTTTTCCGTCGATCCGAAGTTGCGCATTCCACAATCATTAATCAACTTTTTTGTACGTGTGGCTATTGGTCATTTGTGGGGGATGTTTCTTAGAGTTGCTGAAGATGTGAAGGAAGGGAAGCGTCCTGCTCATAGTGAAGCTATTGCTAGGAAACGAGAGGTTTTGTATGACTGGGTGGAAGAGAGAGCTAGAGTTATGCTTGGCAGATGTTAAGTTATTTGTAGTTATCGTCCTGGGGCAGTTTTCTCGATCATAGATCAGCTTGAATCAAGATTTGCGTCATCAAAGAGTGTTTCTCTATAGACTTCTGTCGTTGTTAAAGGACATAGTCATTGAAATGATGCCCTGCACAGATCTGAAATTCGATTATTGATTATATATCTTTGCCGAGGCATATTGAGTCGGTTAGTCACTGCACAATGTCTTATGGTTGGGAATGTTGTTGCAACACAATGGCGACGGTGCCACCCATCATGATGTGAACGGCACCGACGGGAGTAGGACTATTTGTCATATTTTGCATAGGATAGCCTGAAGTTGAGATCTACCAAGTATGTCACATCAAATGGGTTGGCTCAATATGTGTCTTTTACAGTTATCTGGTAAAGTGATTTATCTGGTAAAGTGATTACAAAAACAAATAAGAAAGATAACTTTTACAAATGAAAATTGATCGGCGAGATATATGTTTGTGCTCAGGGATTTTTTTCAATGGATCGTCTTCAAGCTGCTCATTAACCTAAAACTTCTTGAAGAAACATGTGAGGACTAGCACAACAGTCCAGAACACACCGACCCATATCATGCAAATAGTGACTAAATAGGAATCATCTCCAAATCTTTCTTGGTATGCTTCGAGTCCCGAGAAGAGCTGCCAAAAGCCACAAATCAACAGGGTCACCGCCAAGATTCGATGCCCGTAATCCCAGACTTGTCGTGCTTTGCTTTTCTTCGCATCAAACTCCAACTCTAGGGCCTCTTCGTGTTCTCCGGCAGTTCCTATTTCATTCGATGATGTTCTCCACTTGTGAGTCACACCAGGTCTAACAGTAGATGTACTGTCGGTAGTACAAGAGTCATCCTCAGAGTCAATGTATTCGTCATCCCTCCTGTTTTCTTCGTCGCTTGCGCCCAATGGCATCTTGACATGTCCTGTGTGATTAATCTTTGGACGCAAGATTCCACCGAGAACTTGAATCCAGACACCAACAAGAAGAAACAATCCCATGGTCTGATGAGGTCCGCTAAATTTGGCTGCATACTCGAATCCTCCTTCAATAGAAAGAGCCTTGACTACGAAATACACGGAGGTCGAGGTCAACACTACAGCGACAATGGTCAAGCCAGCGTGGATTGTAAGCCATAACTGATTACTCAACTGTCGAGCGCAAGCGTTTGCGCCATCCACCTTGGCCGCGGGAAAAAGTTCGCGAAACCACGCAGCTGCCATGGCAAGTGGTAGAAGAATTCCCCACGATGCACCGGCCAGTTGACCGTGGTAGCGGAACAGCTTCTTTATTTCCGTGTCATCAGATATCGTGTTATCGTTGCTTTCACTCTTGAGTGAGTTGATAGATGCGGTCGCATTTGTTGCGTTTATGGTTGGAGCACTTGACATTGTTATGAAGCTGCCAAGTGTGAATGTGGGCGATGTGGATGTGATTGGTGCGCCAGACGGAGACAATGACTTGGATGAATGTGAAGCATTAGTTGTGGATGAGGTTGTGGTCGACGATGAACTTGTCTCCATGCTTTGAATATTCGTCGTAGATGAGGTGGTTGAGGCAGTGGACATGGTCATGAAGCTGTCAAGTGAGATGAACGTGGGTGATGTGGATGTGCTTGGTGCGCCAGACGGAGACAATGGCTTCGAGAGTTGTGCAGCAATTGTTGTCGATGAGGTTGTGGTCGACGATGCACTTGGCTCAATATTTTGTATATTTGTCGTAGATGAGGTGGTTGAGCTATCAAGTAAGATGAAAGTGGGTAATGTGGATGTGCTTGGTGCGCCAGACGGAGACGATGGATTCGAGAGCTGTGCAGCATTTGCTGTCGTTGAGGTTGTACTCGACAATGCAGTTGGCTCAATACTTTGTAGATTGGTAGTGGGAGGGGCTGTGGTTGAAACTTGATTTGGAATTACAGTACTGGTTGGTTCTGCAATAGCTGATATATAATATGAGGAGGCATTCTGAGTGGATGGTGTAGCTGGTTCTGGTGTAGCTGGTTCTGGTGTAGCTGGTTCTTTGCTAGGAGATGATGTCGTTGAAACTGCATTAGGACTTGGGACAGGATTGTATTGAGTAGATCCTGGTTGAGAAATAATGCAATGATTAGGCACAGTCTCTCGCGCACATCCTCCCATACTTAGTGACAGAGTTTCAGTATCAAGTGCCACGGTGGCCAATGAGGTGAGCGTATCCCCGAGTTCTGCGATTTGGGCGGCAAACGAAACAGGGATGCCACCAACTTTCACGTACGAATCAAACGAGAATTCTCCCAATCCTGCGGCGGCTATAAAGCTGGAGCTGTTTGAATCAAGCCGGAAGGAACGGCAATACACATGACTGTCATCGTCTTTGTTATGTTGGCTTCCGATGGAATACTTCGTCACAATCTCATATCCATCACTGACACAAGACTCATTCTCGAGCAAACATTGTAGGTTGTGGTCCTGAGGGTGGGAAATGCTTTGGAACATGTTGTACGCTGTGTTGTACGCAGACAGCCTACCGACATTGCAGTCGAAACATGTGATGAATCCAGAGACACAGACTTCCTGACCAACATGTAGAGCGTACGTTGGCTTCGCTAGTGTGCAAATCAGTAGAACAGCAGCAGCAGCGTTTATCCGCATGCGAGAAGACCAAGACTTCGACATTTCGAAGCCTATTCTGAGCTCCAATATAAGTGGGCTTTGATAGAGAGTAAAGTTGATTCGTAACGTGGAATCGTGTCGATATCAAATGAGCCGAGATTACAGTCCTTTACACGCTTGATGTGGTTCGTTCGGGCGATGCTCCTCCCCGTCCGTACCCTTGTAGACGCAACAAGCATGCTAAATAATCGTAAAATACACGTTGATGCAGTTGATACGAAACCATTATGCTTGAAAAGGACACAGAAGATTCAAAAATTTTGAAGATGAACGGACATTTTCGTTATTATTTAAGCCACTCATTTTACGTCACAACATCACTTTTGACGGTATCTTTACTGACATTTTTTATGTATCCAAAAGCTGGATTCGCGAAGCGATATCCGTACGGTAGATTATTATTGGAGAGGGATCATAATGGATGGGGTGTGCAAATAAATGGTGCGCTGCTTGCGGAGTGTCAAGGGTCAAGGTGAATTCACATTCGAGTTCGCACTGATAGACACGAAATCAACTAATCCCCCTCTCAAAAACCTGCGTCCCCTCTAACATCATGTCTACGACCGAACGCATTTCTCTGCTCCTGAAGCAAGAAGGAATTGATCCAGAGCATGAATCGCAGGAAAGCATCACACAGGCTCGAACTGGTTGGATGGGGATACGTCCCTCATGCACAACGATTTTGTTCCTCGCTTGTGCCATCGCATCGGTGGGTCTGGTCACAGACATCATCCATAAACGCGGACGTCTTCTCTCGGAAAGCGAGATATGGAACAGAGTGACACTGGAAGGGAAATCAAAGAAGAAAAAGGATGTCAAGATTGGCCACAAGAAGACCGAGAAGTACGATTGTGAATCCGACACAAACTACTCCAAGCACACTGTCAAGACAGCATTCGAGCTGCCGTTTGCAGCTCTGTTTCAAGACAATAAGGGACAAAAGAAATTTGAAGCCTCGAGTGTTACCATGGTGGGTGATAGAGTTTACGCGGTCTGTGATTCATCGTATGCGATATCCAAGTTCGATGACAACTTGACTCCTTTCTCGGCAGACAATAAGCAGATTGGTAGTCCGGACCGTGATGGAGATGTTGAGAGTGGGTATGAGGCTATTTTTCATCATGAAGGTCTTTTCTATGTTGTGAGAGAATCTGTGTTGCATCATCATCATGGTGATGACGACGACACGATAACAGATAAAGGAGACAAGGCAATGAAGGCTGACAAAAATCATTCTTTTCATGCCATAGTCGAAGAACTGCTGTTGGGAGAGGACGACTACACTGTTCAAAGTGAGTGCATGTGTGAATTTGAATTCGAGGGGACTTCTAAAGGATTTGAAGGTGCGATTGGTTTCCCAGATACCAATGGTGAGCTTTACATTCTTGGTCTCTGCGAAGGTAACCATTGCAGCGAAGAACGAAAAGAAGATGCAGGTCATGGTCGCATCGTAATGATGAAAAAGAGTATGCTACCGGATCCTAGCATTCCTGGCGGTTGTCTCTGGGAAACGGTTAGGGTAATTCACATCCCGAAATCTGCTGAATTCATAGATTACTCAGACATTGACATAAGTGCTGATGGCCGTGTGGCCATAACGTCGCAGGAAAACAGTGCGGTTTGGATTGGTGCCGTTGTAGGTATTGACAACGGAATCATCAACCCAGATTCGTTTGAGTTCGTCGACAATTCTGGCGTGATCTATCAATTTCCCAAATCAAATGATTGCCACACCATTTACTGTAATGTGGAAGGGATACATTGGATGAATAACGAGATGCTATTGGGAGTTTCTGACAAAATGAAAGGTGAGTGCAGTAGCTCTTGTCATAAATAACCAATCGTCAACAATCCAGTCAGCTTTTGTTCTCAACCACATCGTCGCGTGCTGTCTGAAAAACATTGTACCAGGCAAAGGAAAACAAGACTATCGGTGCTTTGATAAGGATCAATCCATCCATGCATTTGTTCCCCCGTGAATAAGCATGCATTGCATGTTTTCCATTCTTAGTATAGTACATTAAAGTAGAATTTTGAAGACAACTAGGACTTCACTATTAAGTAGATTACTGTTGTGGTTCCCGTTCCTTTAGATTTGATCTGTTCGAAACAAGACCGTTATGTTTGAAATCATTTCATTTTCCGACTAAATCATTTACCAAAGTTAACGACCTTTCGCTTCTTAGGAGACTTTTTAACCTGCTCTTTTTCGTCTGGTTCTTCGAGGTATTGTTCAATGGTAACCGAATTCGACGAGGACACACTACCGTCATCCTCCGGGACACCATTCTTCTTTCTATTCTTACTGGGGCAATCCGCCGCAAAATGCCCTGGCTCTCCACACTCTCTACAATTGCCACCATGCGGAAAGACCCCACTTGTATTTTTCGGACAATAACTCGAAAGATGTCCCGACTCATTGCACACAAAACAATTTGCATAGGGTAACTCTCCCACCTTTCCATAGTCTACCTTCGTTTGACCTGGTTTCAGAAAGGGTTTTATCTTGGCACATTGTTGTATTCGATGTTCTGTGCTTCCGCATTTGTAACAGATCATTCCTGCTTTCTTTTTTCCTGGAAGAGTGGCTTTCGTGCCCGTACCATCACCGTGATTATCTGCGGTAGCGGCGTCGGCTGTACAATTTTCTGCAGAATGACCTTTCTTGCGACATCGATAACATACGAGGTTCTTATCCCGGATTCTGGTCATTTGTTTCTCGCGACGGTCGCGAGCGAGCGCCGTGTACTTTTCTCTTCGTTCCTCTTTTGTCATTTTGACTTTGGCTTTGCCCTTGCGTTTTTTCGGCGGCTTACTTAGGCCCTGAGGGGCTGCGTTTGCTTCCGCTTTGCCTTTGTTTGTTTGGTCCATTGTTTCCTTGTGTGACTGCAGTGTTATGTATAATATTGATCCGCTTATTATCTGATCATGATTGAATGGCTCTGAGAATGTTCTGTGAACCTGAACCTACCTGAACCATCAAAAATTGTGTTTGCAATGTGGTTGATGGAAATAAATGGCTTATATAAAAGTAGATCAGACAGAGTAATTTTTGCTCGAACGGCCTGATAGTTAGGAAGTGTACATTGTTGCCAATTCATTGCTCAATTTGTCACCAATGGGCTATCGTACCAATGGGTACAATATGGATATCATAATCATAGAGCTATGGATACAATACCTACCCGGTAGGTTATACCAGTTACACCGTTGCAACAACGTAAACCACAACATCCTCCACGATGATGGCCGGTCCCTACAGAAGGAAGGCCGTCCTCCTGGCGGTCCAAAGAGTCCGATTCCAACGCCCCACCCCTCCATCCTTCGCCGGAACTCCATCTCAAGCAGTTCTTCCGGCATCAAATCTCCGTTCCGCGTCTCACTTCTCAACCGCCACCGACGCCCCATCCGACGAAACAACCTCCAAACCCCACCCCCAATCCTTCGTCGACCCCAACATCGAACTTACAACCGGCGAACTCTCCGACCTCCCCCCAAACTTCCACCAACACCTCTCGGCCGGCCCCCTCCCCTCCTCCTTCGCCAGACATTCCCGCCACGCCAAAGACGGCAAGGATGCCTACTGGCGTCCGCCATGGAAGAGCCGCGCCGAAATCATCAGCGCCGAAGATTTCGCCAATCGGCCTCGAGTGACCTTCTCGGAGAGTTTCGAGAGTTTGCAAGACGGGATGATTACGCTCAGCTGGTTGACGGACAACGATGCCACTCTCATGTATCAACTGTACGTCAATTTGATGACGGCCTTCGTGGCCAAGAACGAGGGCGTACGGGGCAAGGATGGCAGTGCCGTCAAGGACGCGGAATGGGGGGTGCTTTCGGCGAATACTTCGCATGAGTATGTCGTGCGAGTCGTGGCGCAAAAGTTTAATGTAACAACTTCCAGGGCGGCGGGGGTGATTCAGTTGAAACACAATGAGGAGCAGTTGAAGAAGGATCCGAATTTCAAGGTGGATCACAAGTTGCAGGCGCATGTGGATAATATGATCCGTCAGCAGATTAGCGAGGTTTATCGTAGCTATGGGGAGAAGGATCCTCTCGGGTTCGTGGAAGATCCGATTGTGTCTACTGGGATTATCGGTCATGAAGATGTTGGCTCCCCTGCTGTTACGAGGGCATCGGATCTTCTTGATATTGATGCATTGGTAGAACGAAAGAAGAAAGAAGAGAAGCAAGAAGCCATTACAAAGATGCGAAATCACATTTATGTCGAAGATGTCGATGACAAATCGGTTAATGTTAAGATTGACAAAGAAGCACGTCGTCTGTTGAAAAGTAGCGAAAAATTGAAAAGCTTGTATTCAAGCGAAGTAGGAAACACTGCCGATTCGAGTGACAAATCAAAGGATGATGACATCACCGTGCTTCCAGAGTCAAACAAACCACGAACCAAAGTACCCATCATACCAGAATATGCATCGCCCTACCCCGAAAATAACGCTGGACACAAATCGCAAGCAAAAACACGCCGACCTCGCTGGAAATACGCCGCGCAAATCATCAACACCTATGCATTGGAGAACCCTCCCCATTCCTCCCATCACGGCAAAAAGGCAGCTGCTCGTATCAAGGCCAAAAGGCACGGTCGCGTAGTAGACGGCAACACCTTGATCGAGCAGGATGGGAAGGTTCGAGTGGCAACTGTGGCGGAATTGGAGCAAACCAGTTGGAAACATGTGAGGAACGAGAGTGAGTTCATGTTCAAGGGGGTAAAGGAGGCTTGGTTGAGGAGGCAGTTAGAGGGTGAGGTTGGAGGGTGGGGATTGCAAGAGGAGGTGAATGCGCCGGAGCCGGTTGAAGAGACGAAAGAAGTGGATGCAGAAGGTGGTGAATTGTCGAATGAAGATGCTTCTTGAGATGATTCAGGAAGCGGTCAAGAGAAATGATAAAATAATAAGACAGCATGAATCGTAAATGGATGCCGCTTCTGGTAGATTCCGATCTTATAGTTAGTTTCTGTATTCGTTACAATGAATCAACCTGTAACTTGCTTGTGCACGCTCGTTTGATCTCTTTCCACTTCTCCTCCATCCAGCTTTGCATGTTTCGTTTGTGTTCCCTTGCGATCAAGAAGTACTTCACCGACTCTAAATCATACTGCACACTCTTTTTCTTCTCTTCTAACGTGGCAATCCGCTGTTCGGCCTCTAACAGTTCACCCTCATACACAACGATGTCATGCTGCGTTTTACTTGAGTCTTTTTTTAAATTGTCAATGCAATGACGTTTTTCTTGCTGTAACGCAAGAATCCACATTATGGAATTGACGTCGCGGTGTGTTTCGATCGGTATGTTAGTCGCCAATTGATGGTTGTTGTTAGATACATCCATCTCACGTAAATTATCGCTCATCGACGCCAACGACAACGGCAACCGACACAAATCATTATTTTGTAAAAGCAACAGCTCCAGACGAGTGCATCCAGAAATCTCTTGGGGAAGAGAAGTAAGAATATTTTCACTGAGTATCAGCTGTTTAAGGGCTTTGCATTGACCGATTGAGCTAGGAATGGAAGTAAGTGCGTTTCCGTTGGCCTTTAATACGGCGAGACATTCTAGTGAAGCAATCCCTTCCGGGAGAGCTTGCAGTTTGTTACACGAGCAGTTTAACACTTGAAGGAAATATAGACTTGATATTTCATCGGGTAATAACTGAAGCTGATTGAATGAAAGGTCTAAATGGCGCATTGTTAAGATGTGAGCTGATAGGAGCTGATGTGGCTTGAGGTCAACGATGAAATTTACTAAACAGGATACCACCCACCAAGACTCAGAAGGCCATACGCATATGAAAAGAGGGTCGGAGGCAAATCTGTCAATCCCCGATACTTCAATTCGAGATGGCCAGCTGAGTCGGGCGGCAAGTTGTCATTGTCCTCCATTAGATGCTTTATGTATGTTTTTTTAATTGGTCGCTGGTTAATTTAAAAATATATTTGTTTAAGTTTGGTAACTATTAACAATTAATATGATATGAAGGAGGTAGGGCCGTAATTCTTCCATTGTTCTCTTAACAAAAGATGAAAACGAATCCAGCAACAAGAGCAGTAGTGACAGGATCAAAGACTCGATGCATTAATGATGAAGAATTTGGATCGTTGGCGTCTCCTCCGACAGCAACCTTGAGAGCAAAAGGCTGGCTTTCTTCCACATACGTCAGGTGGCGTCTTCTCCCTGAGTTGGCATTGATGTAGGTCACCGCTACAGTTCCCTGTACAGTGATGGTGGTTCCGCCATAACCTTGGTCATATATGGTCGTTGCCATCAAGGTAGCGACATTAACTGATTTCGAATCGAGTCCAGTGATGGAAGTAACAAAGGAGGGCTCGCCAGCACTATTAACTATCCCGAGAATTGGTTTGCCATCCAAATCATTAAACGAAACATTGTAAAGACCAGAGATGACAACATCGGCGTCAGTCGATATGACACAAAATTTGAGAGTAGATCCAATTCCATATGGACCATGACTGCCGGGTGATGAACACTCTCCCAGGGTTGCCAATAAATTGACACTACGTTCCGACGTGTACTCGACAGACGAGCTAGAGAAGTCTTGGGTTTCAATTTCAAGCTGAAAGGTTGACCCAGATAGCTCGACGCCGATGCTGTCTTCAAATGACACTGTAATCCCGACCGATACCTTGGATGCAACTAAGCTCGAGGCAAAACCATCAGTCCACACATCTGCGCGGAGACAAAAGTTAAGCTTCACTAATCCGCTATTTCTGTCTTCTGCGGTTATCAATTCGCGGATGCTTTTTGACACAGTCACGTTTTCTGAACCCCATACTGCATTGTCAGTACTGGAATCTATTTCAAACGAAGAATTTTCACTTGTGCATTCAGAAGTGCTAACGACTGCAGCAAAGATAGTTGTCTGATCCATTGGATTGTAAAACGTAATTTCAAATGAATCGTCACCAGTAACAATTGCATCACTGAAAGTGATGGAATGTGTTGATTGCACTGTTGGCGTTGGAGTTGGTGTTTGTGTTGTTGGTGTTTTTGTTGGTGTTGGTTCTGGTGTTATTGGTGTTGCGGTTGGTGTTGCGGTTGGTGTTGCAGTTGGTGTTGCGGTTGCGGTTGGTGTTGCGGTTGCGGTTGGTGTTGCGGTTGGTGTTGTCGCTGGTGGTGATGAATTGCATGACGACATGTCAAAGCTCAGATCAAGCACACCACATGTATTTCCGAGGATTTTTGTTGAAACGACGTCGCCTTGCTCATTCATCAGTGTCAAGGTGGCATTTGATAATCTGCAAAGGCAACCACTTGGGTCACTTGGATTTACACACCAACGGTTTTTGATCTTGACAAACTCTGTAGAAAAGGTACCTCCAAAATCGACTCCCCACAAAGCATTGACATCATTGGTATGCGAAAAGGTTGTCACGTCACCGTCTACTGCACGGGATGCCAACATAGTGCCATAATTTGATGACTGAAATGCGACCTTGTTCAGTGCAACATCTAAACCAGACGACAGGGCTTGGAAGTCAAACATTGCAATATTCTCTCCTGTTGTGGACTCGATCTGCGCCTTACTAGCGTCGGGATAACACGAAGTCAGTTGTCGTGTTGAAGCACTGAGCTTTGGCATTGCCATATAGTTGCGACTCGATGCGCCCAAAATTCTTGCGCTGGCTTGGCTATTTGGGTCCATAGAGAGGAGGACTGCTGTTATCAAGGCCCTCCTGGCAAAGATTACTTTCCGATTTTCATTCATGTTGAGAAGATTTTGTGACTTGTGTGATGTGGCAAATTACTTCTGTCGAAGAACTCTTTTATGAGAAGTCTCCTTCCGTCTGGGGCATGCTCTTGTTTGTTGCGCAAGTTTTCAGTCAAGACACTTTTGGCGCTCTCTTAGTATAGCAAACAGCATTCAGTGGTATCGCTCAAGTCTTTCGTCTTGCTTTGAGTGCAATGTTGCAAACAATTGACAATAAGTAGGGCGGTTTTACTGTGTTTTCCCGTCACAAGAGCGAGTTTGTTTATTAGTCACCACACACGGCGAGTTGTTTTTGAAAAAAATCGAGTTATGTGATCGAATTGCACATTGGATAGCAACAAGTACTAACAAGTAGCAAATAAAATGATAGCGGATTGTTCGGTTTGTTTCTTTTGCTGACACTTTTCAATTGGTACACCTTTTTTTGTATTACGAAAGGTAATCCATTAGGGTACCATACAACATAGTAACTTCTTTCGACAATTTTACGGATTACCTCTGACGACGCATGCAACAAAAGACAATTCTGGAGAACCCGGAGATACAGAAGGAAGAGGAACGAACAACCTGAGGCCACCAAGGGCTTTCATGTTGCTTTCATGATGTAGGGAGATGTAGGGTTAGGCAACGCATTCCATCCGTCATAGTGTTGATACTTATACAGAATCTTAGTTGCACGAGATGATACTAGAAGCAATCAATTCTGTTTTCTTCACGTTTTTGGTCACTGAATATCTACTCGCTGAACAAGATATTGGCTCAAGTAGTGAACTTAGTGCGAACAATTACCAGAATATCGATGGGGGGAATGGCACGTTCGCAAGATGTCGTCTAATCCAGATCTTTCGACGAACGGGAGTCGCGGTGAGGTGTTCGTTTGGGGTGCTCTTGTGCCTTAATTTGTTTGCCCACTTCCATATTAGTGGGGCAGCGATCTCGACGTCAATGCATCACAGAGTGGAAAAATTGTTTCACATTCCGCGGATCCTGATAGCAATCACGTCATTCTTAATTGTTTTGTACTTTGATTGTCGATGGATCGCTGCAACTAGTAATGCAACAAACACTGATATCGCGGGAAAATCAAGCAATATTCGGGAGTGGAGTAATCAAATCTTTTGCCGTCAATTGCTACAGTCGTTCTGCATCCTATTACCAGTTTACCCCTTCCTTGCAGTTATCATCTCATTCGGATTTCTATTCGTAGTGACGATTTTTGAAAAACTGCATTGGCCTACAGATGTGTTGAACATGCCAGTTTATTATGGTACGTTGTATGGACCATTGAGTTATATTTATTGGGATGTGAAAAAGAAAATTGCTGCACGACGTTATGTCAATGGGGGATCAGGAGTTTTAGGTGGGTCGGTTCTTCCGAGATGACATATATTAAACGAAGCAACCCTTTTCCAATAAATTTACATGATTACGATTCATGTGCAATGTCGATTAAATTATCCCATAAACAATATCAGTTCGAAGAACTAGTCCAGTCCCCGCAGCTTGGTGAGAATGCGGTGATAAAATGCAAAAGAAAGTGCTATGAACAAATTTCGCTTACCGTATTTCACACCGTCTAAAACGGGTTCTGCCTCGTGCTCGAGACAATGATCCCCGTGGACATGCAACAAGACTGCCCCCTCCTCTGGATTGAAAGCTACCGTGCCATCGTCGAGTCCGGCTCCTTTCCTCCCCTTTTGCGTTTTGTGAGGCAGATAGAATCGCGTAGCACCTCCACGGCATGTTGACAGATAAAACAATACAGTTATTTCCGTTTGAGTTTCTATTGCGTCGGAAATTTCCGGTGGGGCATTTGTCGTTATCTTGATTTTGTTCGAATCATCGATGTGTCTTCCAAACCATTGACCTTTCGTGTATTTGTACAATCGGAGATTTGGATTGCAAGATATCGGTCGATATTTGAGCTTTCCAGCATTGGCATTTGTGTGCGTGTTTCCGAGGTAGAAATTGAAGCCTTATCAAATATATCAAGCTCATTCTCGACTTCATGCACCATAGTTTCTATTCTTTGATAAAGACGATGGGACATATTCCAATCATTTCGTTGCTGTCGATAGCATCTTTCACGTTGTGTTTAAAGAGAATTAAATTGAAATGTCAGTGTTTATGAAGAGTTTATGAAGTATCCTTAGTGGTCTATCAAAGCAAATATCACTACACACAACGATGAGCTTTCATATAGCAAGAATAACTCACTCTCGATGAGCGACATACTTTGTCGCTGGGTGCGACACAGCCTCCCATTTGTTGCCCCTGTCTTCCTCTGCATATGCAATCCATGCCTGGCATTCGGCTGATGACAGAGTATTCCGCATGATGAACATCGCATTAGGAATTAACGTCTCAACAGTAGATGAATACGGCTTGGCGTTTTTGAGCAGACGAGAAGGATATCCGGTGTCGTTGCTGACTATCTCGATGGTGCTAGCACATTTGGTATTGATGACATTATTTGATGCTGCCTGTCGTGGTTTTGGCTTCGCCATTATGACGATAGAAGAGTGCCGGGCGGAACGGTAGAATTAGAAATCAGAGGCCCTGCGAAAGGTTGCAGCTGTTGCAGCGCTGAGGAAGATATCGAGTTGTGAGACGTTGACGAGAACAGGCGACAAGGAGGTTGACGAGAGGTTGCCGGCTGTCGACGGAGGTTGACGGACAGCAGCGCGCGGACAGCAGAGCGACAGAGAGCGACAGAGAGAGAACGTATCTCCCGCCTCTTTTTGTCGTAACGCACGGGTGTAAAAAATACACAATGTACATGTAATACGTAGAACACAGCGGATAACTGACTGCTCTCTCCAAAAATACAAAAAAATATATGGTCGCTCAGAGGTCGCTCAGGATTGCTGTCAATGGAATTCTTCCAAAGCCTGCCATTATTATCTTATCATGGTGTATATGAAAAAACAAGTTTTATTCTTCAACTATCTCTCTATGATAACATTTCGTTTATAAATAGTCCGGTGTTGTTTTTAATACTGGTCGGACGCACATGAACTCTTTGATAACAAATAATTCAACAGCAACTAACACCTTCTGAAATTATGACTCTTCCAAAAAAGCATGAAAAATATATATCAAGCCTCCAGTAGCCAACGACATCAAAAATATTTGACTTGGGCGTGCAGGATCAATCATCAAACCTTGCGAAATCCGAATCTAATCTACATTGCATGACGTGCAGCAACTGCATTCAACTTCTGGATCATTTGGTGGATTACAGTCAGCTACAAGAGTACCAAGGAATCCAGGAGGGTTTGTGTTGTTACGGTTGGCGCAGACTTCTTGGGGCATTACGCCAGTAAAGTCATTGTTGTTAAAGAACGCGATTCCTATGCAGTTCAGTAGGTGCCGAATAGTGTCAGTGACAAGATAAGGTGTATACAGGTTTTTTGTCAACAGAACTTACGTAGGGCATTCAGTTGTCCCATCTGTGACGGAATCGTTCCACTGAATGAATTATGATCGAGCTGGATAAATGTTAACGTCGTCAGTTGACCGATGTTCGGTGATAAGGTTCCTCCCAAATTGTTATCATTGAGATCCAACTGTTGGAGAAGGCTCAGATTATACATTTCTTCTGGAATTTCACCGCTAAGATCATTGAAGTCCATGTCGAAAATAAGAAGCCGATCGAAGAGTCCGTATTCCGTTGGGATTGTCCCGGTCGTGTTTCCTTGCTCGAGGATGAAGAAGCGAAGATTATCTAAGTTCGACATTTCTGGGATAAGGGTGCCTGTCAATCCATCATTCTCTGATTTTTGCGTAGAGAAATGAAAAATGAAGATGAAAAGTTAAATCAGAGCACATCATTGGATTTTGGTCACTGAAGAGTTTGCGACTTACCGAAATCGAGTTGATCCATACATCCATTTCTGGTGTCCTGCGTGCCCCAACAGGCAAGTCCTGTCATACGATCCGAGTAGTGAGAAATAACAGCACCAGAAGATAGCATCGAAACTTGTTTTGCAATTGAATCTTCACTCACCACCCCAATTACATGTGTCCGATGGCGACAACCAAGCATCAGTCGATTCGGCTCCAATCCGCGGGTTATTTACAGGAAATGGCGTTACAACTCTATTGCACGCATCGTTTGCCGCTTGAATCGCCTCCGGAGTATTACTCGTCGGTGCATTGCATTGATCCCATTTACCTCCACCGGCTGCAAAGTAGAAAGAGGCCATAACATATCGTTCTATCGCTTTGCAATCGTCTGCATTGGGACAAACTGGTGGATCTAGGGCATCTTCCTCGATGATCCATTGAAGAGCGAGTGATTGGGAGGAGAATGGATCGTTCAGCGTTTCTTGCGGCGTTACTGTGAGTGCCAGATCGGTGAAGGCTGTGGCACGTTCTTCTGGAGTGAGACCACATGGAAGGGAGGCTTGCGGAGTTGGAACTGGTGTAGGGAAGATATCGGTGACAATGAGCGTTGGAACGGGGGTGGAGACGATCATTGGAGCAGGAGTAGGAACGACAGCAGCGTTCGTTGGAGCAGGGGTAAGAAAGGTATCGTTGACAGTTGGTGGTACTGTCTCGTTGACAGTGGTAGGGATCGGTGTGGGAACCACAGCGACCAAGGATGGAGCCGGCGTCACATCTATGATAACAGGAAATGGTGTTGGGAATACATCAACGACTGTTGGAGCCGGGGTGTTGATAACTGGCGGTGTGGGCCTCTTTGTCGGCTTCTTCGATGTAGGCAACGACATGGCTTGTGTCATCCGAGTCCAGAATTCAATATCTTCTGTAAGCTCATTGTGTTTATCAACACTGTGCACCCTCCTTAACATTTTTTCAGCCGAGGTGGCTGGTCCTCCGAAGAGGACTAAGATCTTTGCTGCTCTTTTCAGGTGCATCGTATTGGTTGTCGCGTTTATTGACGAGTCTCAATGGTATGGTGCGTAGCCTCACAAACAATGCTCCTGTGTGTTTGGAAGTGAAGATGTGATCAATGATGGTGATGATACCTTTTAACGATCTAGGGTTTCGGTTTGTTTGTGTGTTGTATTGCAGGTTTTCAATGGTGCAACTGTCTTCCAATAATGAACATCGGCAGCCATATTTAATTTGCCCTGGAATGTTGGTTTATCCATCGCCGACAAAAATTGTGGAACAGACCTTGGTATGTGTTTACGAATCATCTATGTTTCGGAACAGATTTGTCTTCTCGTTTCTATGAAAAGGAATCAGTACCTCTCATTGTCAGGTATGGTACATACCTACCGGTAAAAAGGAAACATGTTACTAATTTTATTTGAATGTGACACGAAGCGACACAACGCATCATTACAAAACACTTCAAAACACTACAATACAGAAGTGGGCAAGCGGGTGTACCCAACTATGTCCCGCACACTTTACCTACGTTGACAAAAATTGTTTTTACTCAGTTTACTAATAAAATAATAGATCATGATACTCTTCTTTCTTGTTCGACCTGCATAATAAAATTATTCACATCCCACTGCCCACCCATTCTACCAATGGTAGGCACTACCAAGGTAGGTATTGTACCTAGGTAGTGCGGTAGATTACAATAGATTACAATGCGTTTTTCCAACCAACCATCACCCTTGTCGGCAACCTGTTGGTTATTGTATTGTACAGTATTGTACCTTTACAGTATGGTACAATACCCACCTTCCGTCTTCGAAGTTGTATGGGTATTGTACGAAGAGGGATGACAGCAAAAAGAAAACTCTCAACGACGATCGCATCACACCAAAATCATCACAAGACCATGGCGCCCACAAGCAACGACAATGAAGATTGGTTATCCTCCCTAGCACGCAAAGCGGCATCTTCTGACATCCACACGAAGCATTCGGCGTCGAAGAAGAAGAAAGCCAAGGGGGGAATCGATGCTCTGTCCTCCAAGTCATCATCCCTCGCTCTGTCCACCAAGGCCGAGAGGATTCAACATCGTGAGGAGAAGCGAAAGAAACGAGAAGAACGGAAGCAGAAGCTCGAGGAAGCGAGACGTGATCGGTTGGCTAAGAAGAAACAAGCGCAAATTCAACTACAGCGCTCGGCTGTATCGTCGAACTCAAATCCATCCGACACAAGACGTGGAAAAAACATCGGGGTACACTCCGAGAAGACACCCCGTCGGGGTGGAATGACGCCCTCCAGCAAACGAGCACTGGAAAAACTATCCACCACTCTCGCTTCCACAGTTTCTCCCATTCTCAAACAATCCAACCACTCCCGCCATCGCCCCGACTTCGTCAACGGACTTCCCCCACCCCCCAAAGGCAAGGCCACCAAACAGTCCACGATTCATCCCCACTCCTCCGAATTGCAACCCCGCATCCGAGACTACAATGGACAAGGATTGGCACGTCCATCCATGTACCTCCCTTTCAATGATGCGGCCTTCGTCCCGAAGTTGGAGGAGGAATTTGCCGAGCATATTCCGGGGTTTTTTGGTAAGGCCAAGAAGGGGGCGGGGAAGAGGCAGAGGGAGGAGGAAGATGTGATGTTGTGGAGGAAGCGTTTGGAGGAGAAGAGGGGGAACGATGGTGCCGGCGGTGGGAAGAAAAAGAAGAGGACGACGGATGGTCTTGCGATGTTCTGAGGGATGGACATCCGATGAGGTTTTCGGACATTTCGCACTTTTTACGAAGGTCCGAAGATCACTTCGGTCGAGTTTTTACTCTTGTTCTGTCAAGAATGAAACACTGTGTGAGTCAGAAAAGTGCCATCTTTCGTGTCCACAAGACCCGACGATGAGATCCATTCATTTAAAAGTACGGCTTCGGTTCCTTGCTGTATCAGTTCCAATTTAGGTTGAGTAGAAGAGTACATTCGAGAGAAAATGACGGATAGCATTGCACCAGTGAGCATACTACCCGCCGATACACCCATCCGAGCAGTCCCCGTCACTGCATTCCGCGATGACGACATGGTCGTAGTTACATCTCGTCCTCATTTTCGTTATCGGATGCTCTTGTGCATGCTCGCCGTGGGATTTAACTGGGGCACATCCCTGCGCGTCGCCAACTACTTTGCAATGGGAGTCATTGAAACTCCGCCATTGGACTTAGTTTTGGGTTCCTGTCGTAATGCATATAATGTTACCGGAGAGGAAAGGCTTCGTTACTCGTCCTGCGTGGAATCTGAGTTAGGGCAGTGTGATTCGAAGTTGGATCGATCGATACAGAAAGGAAGGTCAGAGGGTCATGTTGATATCGACGCAGAATGAAGATGTGGTTCAGAATATTGTTAAGACGGCGACGTCTTGTTCGGAAGCTTACACCACTTTGAGATTGGCATTGGACGGATGGACTGCGAACGGAGGAGAGGTAGCACTGCTTTCTCCTGATTCCAGTTTTTGTTCGGCAGAGGATCAGGACCTATTCAATAGAACTTTGTTGGGGACACAGAATATGATCGCATTGCAAACGGAAGCAATAGGAATAGCGGACGCCTACGGAGAAGAGAGCACTTCAACAGTGAAGCGACTTGCACAATATGCCGTCGAACGATCAGAGTATGATGCAAACTATGTTGACATGAAGACGCAACAAATTCAAGACACGATATTAAACGTTGTGAATTCTGTCAAAGTACCACCTGTGTCCTTGGACGACTTGTTTGATGATCTGGAAGTGTCCGCAATGGATGTCATCGCGTGTCTTTCCTTGGATGTGAATGCTCGTATGAGTGATGGGAGTAAATGTGACCCAAATTTGGCCTCAATGATAGATAGCTTTGCTCGGGATGCGAAATGGAAGGTGAGCGTTCTTAAACAGACTCTTAACACATACAAGGCGCGGGTCGACCAATACAAAAAGAATGTTATGAAAGCGTATGATGTTGCAAAAAAATTTTACAATGGTGAGGAATGAAACTTACCTTCGCATTATACGGCACTTTTTTACTCACAATTTTTGCCTTCTCTGTTAGGGGTCAATAACAGTGTTACAAAATGGATCATTGACACTTTTTTCGCTGGGGACTGGTTTTATGTGAGCCTATCGGACATGACGCCTGTCGATGTAACATTTCCAGACATCAACCAGATATTCACTGACATCGGCACGTTCAAAAGTATAAAAGATATGTGGGCAGATGTCCTTCCCAATATTGATGACTTCTACTTGAAGTTGGGGTCTGTCACCGACGGAATCAACGCTCGTTTCGCTGATTTGATTACAAGAATTCAACGTGCATATTCAGTGTCAGTGCAGCTTGCGCCGATGTTGATACCTGACGACTACGATCCACCCATCTACGAAGGCACGAGTGACCAGGCAACAAATCCTGTCGAAGAAGTGTCACTGTTTGAAGACAAACGCGATGTCAGTCTGTATATTGTCGTAGTTTATCTCGCTTGCTACAAGATAAACTCATTTGACATTTCTTCATTGTGTTTCCGTCCAAGTTAGTTGTTTGTGTCTCAATCGAGGGCTGCACTGGGCATGTTCTCCGGCATTGGCAATCGATATAATGAAAGTGGGATTGATGTCAATATTCCGTCGTTCAACATTACCGAAATCAAGAGTAAAGTTACAACTGTCAATCTCAATTTTGAAAGCCTGCAGCAGCCTGATATCGATTTCGATTTGTGGTTCCTTCAGTTTTCCTCTCTGTTAGATAGGATGGTCACCTTGGATTACGTATTTCGAGCTTACATGACAATCAAGTTGATTTTAAGCTATTGGTTCGCAACCTCTCTGGCTATGCCCCAGATTGACATACGAGTGAACAAAGACATCAAGAACCCCTTTCGAATGCACCCTGCAAGAGCAATAATGTCATTCATTACAAGCCCAATGGGCGGGTTCATCATTTTTGTGTCAGTGAGTTTATGGCTGGCTATAATAGTTACTGCACTATACATTCCTCTGTTCCAGTCATACGTATCGGGGTGCGTTGACAATGAAGGAAACGGAACTTTCATTACGAAAAATCTCTTTTCGTTGTCTTACAATCATGCATATCAGGAAGGAAGTGGCTTACTTCTCAATGGCATGGATGCATTTGATCTGAAGAGAGGAGACACATGTAGTTCGAGGTATGCGTCCTCTGCCACATTACAAAACAATATGAAGTCCAACTTCACAGCGTACGCGAATTTTCATAAGGAGCTAAAAGAAAACATGGGGCTGGCGCAGAGATGCATTGACGTGGAAAAGTTGAACTCTTCCTTTTTAGAAGCGTGCTGTGGATATCCCACCTATCCTACTTGTGCCGTAGTGGGACAGGTTCATAATATTGCATGTCCGATTGATGACCGGAGAGAAATCATGACAATCCAAATGCCATACGAACTTCCAGGTGCGATGGAAATCATTTCTTTTGTTCTTTCTTTGGGAGCCATTCTGCTCATTTCCCAATATTATCTTTTTTCCTTTTATTCTTTCAAAAGGAATTCAGCTCCAAGAGCCTGCATGCTCTGTCTCTGTCGAAGGTAGCAATTGGGAAATAAGCGATTTCGTTTTCAATTGCGACGAGCTCGCGTCATGTGATGTAACATGCAATGAGCCACACAGGGAGGTGCTCGCTTCAGCTAGCGAGCAGTGCGGATGCACCATGGAATGGTTCCTTCATTCAAAGTGGCTGGGGACGTCGCTGGCCTTTCTCTTGTATCTTTTCATGAACATTGCACGAGTATTCTTTTTCTCTGGGGTCACGCGTTTATTATGGAAGTATATTTATCCCGACAGATTCACAGTTTTGGTCACTTGTGATTCTCGAGGAAAACTTGTAACGACTTCCGGAGGTAGTGGCTCACACGATGATCTAGTTAACGCCATTCAAGTGCGGTCCTTTTCTTCAAGAACGACAGTTGAGGATAGTAAAAGTCCCTTAGCCAAGGATCTACGCGCTAAATTATCTCGCAGTTTGAAAAACTTCTACATTGCAGGGGCTTTTCAGCTGGTTTTGTCTTTTGTTGCCAATGGGGCATGGATTTATGTGGTAGTAGTGGTATCTCAATCGCTTACACCCCGTATTTGGAGATAATATAAGCTATTAAACACAAACAGTTCTTTGCTTAAATGACGAATCCGCCTTAGCAATTGAAATACTGAATCAACCTTCGTATGTATCGCTCTACAAACACATGCATGAGAACGTCAAGACTGATTACGTGATATGTTTACCAGTAACGGGAAAAAGCTATTGCTGCATAATATAAAATAATTGAAGATTGGCTACATTTCAACGTTGATGCCCACACCATTCATTGTTGAAGCCATATTCGAGACATATTGAGCAGATACAACATCCTGAATCGCTGTCCCAACTGACTTATAAAACGTGCAATCCATTTGGTTAGTTGGGTCGTCTCTTAACGTGCCAAACGTTACGGTACCAACCAGTGCGTCACCGATCAAACCTATATTGTTGGATACTTTACGCTCGTCGGTAGACTTAAGATAGGATAGGTCCCCTACATCGAGTGCTTCGCTGGTATCAATGAGGACCTCACATCGCTGCACAAGTGTGTCGTCTACTTCTTTCATCTGTGGCGTAAACTAAATGATGAGAAAAAATCAATTAGCAGTTGGTAGTGAGAAATGAAGAACACTTGCATGTAGTCCTAGGATGCAAAAGCAATGTTTGTGACATACCGAGCCAACGCCATTTATATGACATCCTGGCTTGACCCACTCTCCGGAAAACAAAGGGACACAAGTATTAGTCGCAGTAACAATAACGTCTGCCTCTTGTACCGCATTTTGCACACCCTTTTTATTGGATAGCAGCATTGTGGATATGTTGATTGGTACATCCCAGCAATTTTCATTTGTTTCAGATTGTAGCAAGCTTTCTTTCAATTTTTGCGCCCTTTCCAAAGATCGGTTGACAATAATCACCTCCTTTAATTTGACTACATGTTGAATCGATTTGATGTGTAATTCCGCTTGAAGACCGGCTCCAAAAACTACCAATGTCAGCGAATCCTTCATCTTCTGTGGGTTGTTGCGAAATGCCAATTCAGTAGCCAGTGCACTCCCAGCCGCAGTCCTGGCGGCAGTGAGATAGGTAGCTGCCATAATCGCTGAGACTTCACCAGATTCGGGATCGAGGAGCATCACTGTGGCGGGGACAGTGGGTTTGCCTATAGATGGGTTATTGGCTCTCACAGAGACAACTTTCATCCCCATGATGATATCATCACTGGCTTCTCTCTCTCTATTCTCAGATCCACGAGATGATTGGTCTGACCCGTTTGGACTATAATACGCAGCAGGTTTAAACAGCGACCAATCAGTGGAAGGCGCCGAGGAGACATCCCCATGACAAAGACTGGGATTGTAAGGAAGGCCGATTCTTGTCGGAACGATAGCTCCGCCATGTCCATCTTTTCGTAGGGACGATAAAGCTTTGCGATTGCACTCAATGGCAGCCCGGACGGGGAAGCATTGCCGTACTTCTGCTTCGGAGAGGATGAGCATATTATTTGTTTTACTCAGTGCTTTGACGGTGCGGCGTATCATGGGGTTCGGGAGGGTTCGGGATAGGCCTCTTGCAAGAAGTTGACTCTCAACAGACTCTGAGACTAATCTGAACTGTATGGTATTGTATTGTATGGTACAACCATACCATACACAACACTGGCAGAGGAGTTCTCAGATTCTCCAGTGTAGTGTTAGATTTGGAGATAGTTTGGAGATACTAGCAGGTTTAGCGATTCAGGGAATTCCTATGCGTAAAATCCCTAAAATTTGGTGACCACATTGCTACTAGGAGTCTCTCGGCAACATGCATCCCACACTCATCCCACAGCATCCCACCCGCAAGCCACCCGCACATGATATCTCACGTAAAGGCAGAAAGTTTATGCCTCGGCGTCCACCGAACACAGCGCCCAAGTCGGGACCGAGCTTAGTCACCAATCCATACACGTCTGACCCAGTTCTGGTGCAAACAGCATTGTTTCCGCCTCGATAATCTAGTTAATGTAGTGTCAATTTCTGAGCATCAAGGTAAACATGACTTCTTCCTCGAGCTCTTCCACTGCAACACGACAGTCATCAAAGTCATCGACATCAGAATCCAAACAAGGGAAAGGGTTCGAATTCAATGGAACGCTCTATCCCACCTACAACGAAATGGTTTCGGCAAAAAGGGAAAGAAATCGACGCTTCCTCGAAGAAAAATTATCAGAGGTGGCATCGTTCGCTGCGGCTGCTTCCAAAAAATCGGATGCCTCTCAAAATTCATTTGATATCAGCATGACAAGTGCTGCGAGCTCGGCAAGCACTGGGAATAAGAGGAGGCGCTGCCTCCCCGCTGGTAAATACCAAAGAAGTAGTAGTAGTTTCTCCGTTGACTTCCCGCTGCGCCGCAATCCGCGACGGCTAAGTTCCATGGCTGCTTCGTACACTGATTATGATGATGACCAAGGTGAAGGACCGAAGAAAACTTATTCATCTCCGACATCAACTCGCCCCTCCTCATCATACGCATCCGATGTACGGAAAAGGCATCGTCGCATGAAATCAGATAATAGAGTTGGCGACGAAAAGAGTCGAATTTCAACAGACAACAGCACAGTCAGTGCCAATTTTTATCCTGGTCCGTTCGTTCACGCAAAGGCCATACATATCCCTAGACCTGGTCTACCAGTGAATCCATGTAAAACGTATCCAAAAGTTTTAAAGCTCAAAACTCCAGAGAAGCGTTCTCGGATACGTGGTCCCGCTGCACATGATTTACTCCCCACGAACGATATCAAGGAAATGTCCGCCACGCTCGAGCATGTCATCCTAAATGGTTTTCGAATGAGAAATCGTGAGAGTGTTTGGAGAGACTTTTATACCAGCGGTTGTGCATCAGGTCGTGTTGAGGATAACGAACAGAGAAAACCAAGTGATTTGATAGATCGGGAACTCAATGCCGCCTTGAACAGCGACAGTATCAAAACTCATGACAACGAGGATTGCATGGACAGCAGCGGTGGTATCATGAGCATGTTCAATGAAAGTGATGATGATAATCTCATACCCAAGGAATATTTATTGCCACATGACAAATGCGATTCGGCGAAAGCTGTCAACTCTAAGTCATTCGTAGACCCGGAAGAGCACAATCAATGTCAGAAAAATCCGGCCATAAAATCATCGTCCGATGTATCGTTAATTCAGAACAATATGGATTGTTACTCCAACGGTCCGGATCAATTTTGGGATCACGAATTTGGCGATGGGTATGATCCAATGCTGTTCGTGGATGAATGTAGAAGTTACAAAACTGAAGACTCAGAATATGAGGATGAAACGACAATGGACTCACGTGCGGATCGGCGGTATACTGCGAGACTTCTTCAGACATGCTGGGAACGTGCAGTGCATGCAGTATCAAGTACGATAACTGTAGATCTCTCTGAAAAGCAACTAGATAAGAGCATCCCGATGGATTGGTAGAGAACGACGAAGGAGCTGACAATTTGAAGGAGCAACGTGTGAATGAAGAGGCTGCAAGTGCTACTATCGATGAAAGCAAAGTGTCAGCGTCTTTCTTGCATAGAGAAGCACTTAAATGTCGTTGACAGCGTAATGGACTTGCTTCTGTCAGAAAGGAATGGTTTGTTCGGGGATACAACTAACAGCGAAGGATCCGGCTCGCGGAAGTGTGTTCAGTGGTTTGATGTATTCCAATTGTTACAATCTACTGTTCAATCCACAAAAACAATTGCGATAGACCAATCGTCGATTGACGCAACACGACAAGAAGTCTCAAAAGACGGCGAAGCCTTGACTTCTAAAGTCTTGCGATTTGTCGATAGGACTTTTCATGAGACTACGGATCTGAACACCATCAGCGTCGCAGATGTTATCAGTTCCGTATCTAAACACTTCGGATTTTCATCTATCGAGAAATCGATGAAAAAAGCAATCAGAGAACGCTTGCGTGAGCTTCTTAATGGAGATGATCAGGCCAAAGCCACGAGCAAGGTCAGCTCGTGCTTTGTGAATCCAAGCCCCGCTCCGCTGAATGGTTACCCAATTGTCAGTGGAAGTAGCTACTCCACAATCCAAATTAATGAAAACAGGTGCCCCATTCCTTTCAACGAATCCGTTCTTAAGGCCATAACAGTGAGGTTGATTGAGAGATATGGTTCTGTCTCACACAATTTTCTTAGTTGACCTTTTTGGAGATTCAGAATTCAAACAACACTATAACTTCATTCACGCTTTGGTGAGTAAAATACCAATTGTGGGTTGTCTCGTATTGTTTTGTGATGGGTAGGACTTCTTGAATTTGTGGTCGACAAAAATGATTACTAATTACATGGTTATGATTATTAAAATGCATCATTTAATAATCTTGTCAACGATGTGTTTTGCTAGCCATGTCACTTTGACATGATTATTGACTGGGCTTTTCACAAGCATTTCTTCAACATGTGATTGGACGCTCGAGGAAATACAAATGACTCAGCAAGTGTTGTTCAATCCAACTACATCTTCCTCCATCTAGAAGTTCTTACAGAAAATTCACAATCACTATCACAATCAACAATATCAACAATACCAACCATGCTGTTTTCGAAACACTACTGCCTTGCAGCCGCCACAATGTGGATCGTTCCGATCATTTCTTTTCGATTTATTCCGCGAGCAACAGTCTTGCAATTGAAATTTGTATTCCTGTTCTTGCTTCCTTATGGCGTTGCAGCTTCCACGACCTCAGATACTTCTATGACCTGTGAGTGGCCGAATTTTAATTAGATTCTAGACACAAAGATGAAATGTCCTAATTTACAATTCTCAACGAAACCAAGGCATGGACTGTAAAAATGCATCCAACTTCTGCTCAAAGTTCGTAGATCTAATATCAAACCTCCCAATATCACCATCATTGTTACTCTCCCCCTCGTTTACCCGTATATCTCCCGGTCGATATAACGGCGATCTCACCACGCATTCCACCCAAATCTCCGAATAAATATGTTTCAGGGCAGCTTGAAATGAGGTCCGTGCGTTTTCGACACCGGCTCGTGACCCAATAGCATTCATCGTGGGGTTGTTGTTTGTATAGAGTGCTATTCTAATTCCAGATATTGTCTCGTAGCAATGCAGAGTGCAAGCTCCTGTTTTCACGGAGTGAAGAGCTGAAAGACAATAAGGATTGAGCGTACGAGTCAGTGACAACAAATGCCATGCCCGGCATGTTTTTGAATCACTCACCGGGAATCTCGCCCTCGGGGGTAAGAGCCCCCATAAGCTCTCGAAGACTGAAAAGCATGCCAAAAATAAGTTTTCTCTGCTCTGCTAGTTGCTCTGCATCCTGTGCGGGCGTTGTCTGATTGCTCCCCGGTTGAGAGTAACGTTTCGTGAAAAGTGTCTTCCCTTTACGGTCAAAGATGTGTAGGGCGTGGACGGTCATTTTAGTGGTGAAAGATTGTTTGTGAGATTGTGGTAGTGGGTGAGATGTCGCGCGTACGAACTGGACACCTGCAAGGGTTGGAAAGATCAAGGCGGAGGAAGATGAGATGTTGTCTGTTGTCTCCTTTCAGTTTCGAGCCGGGGGCAAGGTTTGCAGCACTACCTACCATCCTTCTAGGTAGTTTGAACTAGGTACATTGAATGCTGGTAGAATCCCCACTTCATCTAATTCACTTGATCTCTGAGATGAGACGAAGCAAGAGCCGACCCTGCGACGAACTTGCCAACCAACCTGAAAGATCCAGTGACTGGTACCTGTAAGGTTCCACAAGCTTTCAAGCTCTAACAGCATCACAGTGATGTGGCATCCAGGCATGGTAATCGTTTGGTCTGCATGCCTATGCTTCGTCCTCCCTGCAGTTTCCTCGTTTTCTACTCAAAGATCGCTCGGGTCGAGGAGATTTCATTGGCCATTTTTCGGTACGAGCATGGCAAGTCCCAAGATAATGATAAGAAATCACCAGACATGCCTTGGAGCAACCTCTCTGATTTCACCCAGAAAGATTCCAGATCAGACAACTCAAAATACTGCATCACGGGAACTCCTTCGTCTTTTGCAACAAAAGGCTTCTGTCAAACCAAACACGCAAAGTACAGACAGCAGTCTCGACAATCAGATCAATTCACTCGTGCGTACACTCATTGCATCAAAATCAACTTTCGATCCAACCCAGTGCTTGAATGGGCCCTTGTATGCGACGATTCACTTCATAGGAGATACGCCCTTGTGGGAAAAAATCGCCGTAGGCGGTGGTAGGAATGTCAAGGGGCAGCGGTATACACTTTCCGATGAAACATCGGGAGAATTCGTGAACTACGCAGAGATTTGGGGGCAAAATCTGTATCTAAAGGCTGTGGGAAAATTTAATGACAAGGGATCAGTCTCCTCCTCCATCGGGCCGTATGCCGAGTCATCCAACAATCCCTTCGAGTTTCTGGCGCCTCTAGTCGCCAATCTGCGAGGAAAGGAACAATTGAAGCCAACACCCTATGATTACGAAGCAATCGTCACTGGCGCATCTTTCGTTCTGTTTCAGAAATATTCATTTGATGTAGCAATAGCAGGAAAGGGGGTAGTTCGAGTCTTGTATGCAGATCCAAATTTGAGAATATTCCTTTCTCCGACCGATACCAATGTAACTACGGGTGGTGGAGATTGGGAAAGTGCTGGTCTAATAGTTGTTCAGGTTAGATTCGATTTAGTCTACAGTGATTGGAATGATCGGTTACTGGGAGTCTAACGAAACAAACTTTTGCTCTAGTGTTCTCATCAAGTTTAATCAACGAAATGGTTTCATGAACATTTCTTAGTAGTACGATATTGCGTAACCTCTATGAAATGCAAATTGAGAAGAACAGAAAGGAGGATCGTCAAAGCGTCAGATTTACTATCGACTATCATCGACGGAATGCATCAACGTGTCGCTGTCCTCAATCTATTTCTCGATTTTAGGGTTTGTACAATTTCATACAACATTGCCAGCGGAGTGCGCCGTCCACTGGGACATATCGCACTGCCTTCCCTTAGACCAAGCTCTGCTCTTATGAAATCCGATCCCAGTCTCATCGCAGTGCCTATGCTGTCGCGGTAGTGAGTTCTGCCAGTTACATCCAGCAGCGAAGGGGTTCCGCTCTCTGTTGCCAATACCGAAAGGGTATTGAAATATCCATTGAAGGCTAAATAGTCTGCGATAACTTCGTTGATGAGAATGTTTTCTTGCGGTGGTGTGGGGGTTTTATTATTATCCTTTGTTAGGCAATCGGTCAGGCAGTGATAAATGTCCGCTCGAAGAATAGCACGGACATTATCTAGCGTCCCCGTCCTTGTTAGCGTTTCCTTTAGGGCGGCAGTGAGTTCTTCCTGGCCTGTCATTCTCGTCGATTCGCTTTCTACTGGCATCATGACTATCTAGGAGGAGAAGATCTCTGCTGTGAATACAAGTAACAAAAAATGCGTTCGTAGTATGGCGTTGTATGGTCAAATGATGAGTCCGTACTCTAGATTGATTTCAAATTTCAAACTGAAGATTTGCTTCGTGTTGACGGGGGGCACACTCAGGGCACACTCTACAACGCTTTACAATAAATTCCAATGTGAGCGTGTGATACGATATGAAGCAATGCAGACACTCATACTCCCCTTGATAACTGCGAGAATTATTAATTTCCATTACATTCGCCTTTTTGATACTTTTCGTCCATCTGTCACCACTTAGGCTATGACTTGGTTGGGCGGATAGAGAATAGAGAATAGCTTTTTTGGCGAATAAAAAATTAATTTCTATTAGATGAATGTCACGACAAGGTTCGTTCGCTCGGGGGGGGGGGCCCCCCCCTCCCCCCCTTTCCGCCCCCGCCGGCCCGCCCCCCGGCCGCCCCGCCCGGCCCCCCCGGCCCCCCGCCCCCCCCGCGCGGGCGGCGCCCGGGCGGGGCCCCGCCCGGACCCCCACCCAAAACCGGAAAAACCAGAGAACACCGGAGAGTTGTCCCCCCAACCGACAACCGACGCCCCAGTATGATTCGAACTCTGGTCCGCGTACGGTTGAACCGGACAACCGGACATAACAACCGGACGACAACCGGACAACAACCGGACGACAACCGGACCACAACTGGACGACAACCGGACAGAACCGGACTGAGGTGGCAGAACCGGACCGTTTTTGACACGATTTAAAAAAATTATGCAAAATCGTGGGCGGACCCGTTCCCTCCAGCAAATAGCCCAATAGAGCAATAGGACTTTAGTCTACCTTTAAACATCCATAGATTTACCATTGTATGTAATAAAATTTAGATGAAGAAGAAAGGTCTCGTGTTATCATGTGAAAAATCAGCAAGCTAGAAAAGTAATATCATACACTAACAAAAACATATTACTATGCCAAACTATGCCACCATGATCATTTCCACCGGAATCTGCCTCCCAAAACAGAACAATTGCCGATATATCATTTTGGCAGTCACATAATCCACTAGCACACTCAAGGCGACAATATCCCAGGTGCCATAAAGAGAATTCAAGATATTCATGGAGAACAAAACTTCACACCATGTCACGGTTCATTTTCCCCAGTATGACGGTCGGGAATCCACTGCTAGCATACAACAATCAACAAAAATTAAGAAATATCCCACAACGAATAACACCCTCTAATTATGCTTTTGTCACGTCCTTTCAAAACAAGCTTCATTTGATTGTTGCTTTCATTTGATTTGACGTTGATTGTTGCTTTCATTTGATCTGAAATTTGATTGTTGCTTTTGAGGACTGTTGAAGAAACAGTAGTATTCGTCGTCGATTTCTGTGTTTTGTTGGTTCATGCTGTCGCCATCACCCTCTATTTGATTGTTGTGTTGGTTGACTCACTATTGCGTGTGCCATTGCCATCATCGATTTCATTGTTGTGTTGGTTGCCATCGTATTCAATTGTGAGTGCCGCCATCGACGAATTGATTGTTGTGTTCTTGTCCATCGTCCATCTTCGTCACTCTTGATACTCAGTCAACGTTTCGTACCGGGGACGAGGCGGACAATTTGGCTTGGAGGAGGACGAGTTGGCGTCCATTGTCGTCGTCGTTGTTATCGCCGTCCCTCCCACCGTCCACGTCGAAACGCCGTGCCATGACATCCAGGACACTAGCGGTCACGGCATGCGTCACCCCATACACCGTGTCGTAGGATCGGCTGTTGAGGAGACTGTGTGCCACGAATTGGCCTTGATCGCACGAGATGCCAAAGACGAGTGCTGTTTTCTTTTTGCTGTGGGTGCCTTCATTCTTGGGTTTGGTGAACTGTCGTTGAAGTCAACGAATGTACTGCGTCTTTGCCTGTGGCGCAATGTTCTGGCTTGTGTGTCTTAATTTAGCGCTGATTTATATTGGCGTGAGGTGCGCAACGTGTCAATGCAGTGATTGCATGAGACATGCCACAATCGTCACTGTAAATTGATGGTGATGGGTGATAAAAAAGAGCTATTGGCCTATTCTCAAATGGCTATTCGACACACCGAATAGAGCCCTCTATTGGTCTATTCGAATTTGCCAAAAACGAATAGAGAATAGAAATGGAGTGTCTATCAGTCTATTGGAGGTAACTAAGTCATAATTTTAGGCCGAATACGTAATAGAGCGTTTTAGCGATAAAAAAGCTATTCTCTGTTCTCTATCCGCCCAACCAAGTCACAGCCTTACTTGCTTTCTTAGTTTGCCATATATACAGGAATTGATATTTTCCAATCCAATGACATGACGCGCCGAAAATTAAGCGTTGGATCTTTCAACACACAAAGGAACCAATATAATTCATTCAGAACAAATCCGATCCACAGAATTCGGATGTCAAGGATTCCTTCATCATTCTGGAATCCTTGCCAAAGCGAGAGAAAGCTAGTGGAAAGCAAGCAAAGACAAAGATCACTTTCCATTCATTTTTTCCTCATAATTTTCATTTCCAACAATCTCCAGAACCTCCATCAACACACCATCATGTTGTTGATGAGGAACTGGAAAAAGCGCAAAAAGACTACTGTGATCCACCACTACCACCACCTTGATACCATTACCACCACCCCCATCAAAGAAGTACCAGTTGATTATTGTCTCGCTTCCAAAAGCTTTCACGTGAGTGTAAACCTGCTTATTCTATTCCAACTCATGAAACATCTCCTAACACATTGTCGTGTCCTCTTGTCATTACACAACAGGTTCCATTTCGAAGTCCCATTCTTTTTACTAACCTCTCTCTCAGCATTCAAGAGATGCAAGGTATCAGGACGAGGGGCACCGTCAGCCTACAAAACGGGTTGTTTATCACTTTCAGCTATTGAGCGCTGATCGTTCGGCGGCCAGTTCCACCACATGAAGAGGATCCACCTTTTTAGTGAATCGAAGTGCTACTGAGTGTAGAGGTTTCCGGATATGACTGCTGTTGCTGTTTCAGTGATGCAAGGTCATATGTCGAAAAGCAAGAACTGAGGATACTAGGGTGCAACAGAATTGCTTTTAAAGTGGTTCAATCATCGATTGGTACTTCTAAACTTGTTTGTTTGGTTAGATCTGTAACTAGTCTTTATAGGTTGAACTAAACTGAAGATTCAATAACTACACACTATACTCGTATTACCTAAGCAGGGCTCGCTCACCCAGATGTTGAAATAATAATAGAGAAACATGGAATGCCTCGAGACATAACATTTAGCCACACTCAATTATTATACAAAGAGCGCATAAAACAACCAAGAAGTCTGAAGTAGAGTACTCCTCTTATCCCCATCTGACGTAGCTACTGTTCTTCCATGCGACAGTCACATTAGTGATACGTTCCCCCAGCCCATAAGCCTTCCGCAAAAAATAAGGATGCACTAAATGATTCCCGCCTCTACCTTGCTTCTCTGTGAAGTAACAACTTGAATTGAATGCATCAGTCCGTTGAACGTCCCCGAACGGATCTTCATACATAGTTGCTACTGCTCCAAAAGGACTTGTCCAAGAATCACCACCCACTGCCATCATTTGGAAAACCATCATTGATCGCAGGATCGACATGATTGTGCCATCAGCACCAGCATGAATCCCTCCTGCGGTGACAAAGGCTCCTCCAAACTTGTTGCTCAGATCGGCGTCAATGTGCCAGTAGTTGATCCAGTTCTGGATATCAGGATGGATGTTTCCATTATAGACAGGACTACCAATAATAATGGCGTCTGCATAAATGACATCTAAAAATGTCACGTTGCTGGTATGGCCGTATATAATGTGACCGTGGAGGGGGCTCATCGGATGGTGCTGGATATGGGCCTTTAAGAGCAGCGTGCTGATAAATAAGGAACAATATAGAGGAGAGAATCAGACCAAGTTGCGGGTTTCGCGAACAATAGAGATGACCAGAAAACACTCACAACACCAGTGGCCACTTGCCAGGCCATTTCACTGATATGTGTGTGGTACTCAGGGCCATAAACAACTAGAATGGTGACGTTGTTGGAAGGAGAGCATCCATTGAGGGACGTGCATGAGGGTGAAGGGAGGCCCAGTCGCATTGGCCAGTCAATCGTGGACACAGAGGAGTCTGAAAGAAGAGCTTCCGGGGCTGCCAGTGTGTCCGATTGTAGCATCGCCGCAGTATGCTGACTCTCGCCATACTTTCCATTAGCTTCGTATTTGACCGCATTATTGTTTTGGTACTGAAGCCACTCGTCAAAATTAGCTCCAGTGTTGAGACTATCTTGCTCCATTCCAAATCGGACATTGACGTTAGTACCGGCATTGCTACTGCCACTCGATTGACTGGCTTTATAAGCTGCAGACTCCAGCCACTCTTTATAATCGGCATCAGTGCCGGCATAGTCCTCCATCCGATACGGTTTACTGTACTTGGCCCCATTCCTCTCCAACCAGTCATTGTAATCAGCATCTTTCCCTGCATAATCATTCATCCCAAATCGTACATTCACCTGGTCTCTTCCACCGTTGCTGCTGCTCGCGGAGCCGAGAGGCATCCCCATGAGGGGACTCCCCATCGCCCGACTTTCCTTTTGACTCCTTAAAATGGCATGAGCCAAGTTGGCAAGGTACATGACACCGCCGACCCAAGCAAGGGTGGCGATCATTATTAATTTCTGGGGTTGGCGATACCACGCCAAGGGGACGGGACGGCGCTGCGAGTATTGTACGGGAAATTCAACGGGTTCATCTGAATAGGGGGCGTATCGAAGGAGTGAGTCGCCTTCGTAGGTGCCGTATTGGTTGGAGGCTAGGTACGAGGAGTTGGGCGGGCGGCGTCGGACTCCAGCTCCTGAATGGCCGTTGCTGCCGTTGCTGCCGTCGTTCAGTGCCGTGTTCATCGAGCTGCGGTGATCAGAACTGCCGGAGCCGATTTTGGCGTCAGTAAAGCTCATCGTGATGCCGGGTTGCTTCGTTGACGAGCTATCCTCGGGATTCACACGAGTCCGTTGATCAGACGGCAATATGTAACTGTGGTATCATACCGGGCCCAATGGTGTGAGAGGAAAGAAGAGCGGTGAAAAGGTGTATCGTAGTGCATCACAACACGAGCGAGATGGGACCTGCCTTGCTGCATGCGATGAAAAGAAGCCACGACAAAACGAAACTGGTGGATACCTAACCTTCTAAAATTGAGTGCTCAGCTTATATAATATGAAACATTCCCAGGTCTTATCTGACTCCAAGTGAATGTTCATCTTAGTACACAAATAAGATCATGTGGAGTTTCTCTCCACGGAAAATTCAAGCATTTTCATACTACCTCTGTTTTAGTTTAACCTATATGAACTTGTGAAAGATCTAATTTGATAGTTTTAGGGATGTACCACAGCACGCCTTCAATACAGGTCTCCCAACTATCAGAGTCTGGTGCAAGAGGTTGGAGGGTCAGAACAACCACAGGAACAGATTCTGGTGAAGGCACAGGATTTGATATGATTCAAAGTTGGGGGATTGTGTTGAGGCCGTGGGTGATCAGGTTGAAATGATGATCACAGTCATTTTATTATTCATTGTGTTTGTCTTGTCTGTATGTTTCAGTCCATGACACCAGGGTAATTGCATAATTGTTGGTTTTTATTCTAATATCTGTATCAGAATCTGTGGAGTTATATTGTACCTATAAAAACCCTTGACCTGGCACTGCATACTTGGGGCTTCAAGATCCATGTTCAAGATGATTGGCGTTTGAATCTTAACAGATGAAAAATTGCTCCCCATGAAACTTAAGGATGAAAAACTAAGGCCTTGAACATAAATCATTCACTGTAATTGTATAGGGATTCCAAAAGCTTGCTCCCATTTAGGTTTAGGCCCTTGAATATTTTGTATTTTGAAACATTGGTCCTTGAACCTTTTCCAATAGTTGTACACTCATTGTCAATTGTAAAATTTTTCAAAAGAATATCCCTTGAAGTATTTGATAGAGCAAGAGGAAAAATTATGCAAATGGGGGCTGCCACTTATAGCTGAGCCAGCAACAAATATTCTTCGTTGACTAACAACAACACAAAAAAGATATAAAAGTTCACATAAAAGTGTCTCTATGCTCGGCACCTTTTCTGTTGTTTGAATGGGTCACCTTGTATGGGTGTGTTGCCCTGTCATAGGAGCACCATCTGGGGCAATTATATTACACTGTTTTATTGGCTAAGGTATTTACAATTAATCGTTTTGATAGAAGCAAGTCAGCACTTATATTCTCAATTGTCAATTAAGCCGACACACATTTATCTTCTCACCTTCTTATTTGACTACAAATAGCCTACCTCTTTTCTTTGATTCACTTAACCTCCATCTTCATAACCTTTGTGGCAGTTGGGATATTATGATACATATACTGTCAAATTATAAAAGTGCATACTTCAAATAAATATAAAATTGGATTGAATGTAAAATCAAGGGTCCAACTATTTCCCACAGTCAAAAACACCCAGCCTCCATAAAATACAAACCCAACAGTTAATTGATCCCTCCAATATTTTCATTTGTCTTCTTCTTGGAATTCCTCCATTTTGATGTGACCATGTTTTGAAATCTTATTGAATCTACGGCCATGATACTTCCCCCAACCTGTCTGTAAGTAAATGTTCAAGTACGATACCTGGCACAAAATGCTCTGTATCTTTTCCTCTAAATGTGTCTGTCACAACATCACTCCCTGATGGTTGGTCATGGGAGCAATGGAAAAAATGTGCTATTATCTGCCTGTTTCTGTTATCTGTACAAAGCACACAAAGGTCACAGTTAGAAACCACTTTCATTCATCTAAATAGGATTTCCAAACAGAATTCATATTTTAAAGCATTAGACTAACTAGTTAATGCTTACCTGCTTCCCCTTCTAGCATTGGTAAGGTCTTCTGTGTTGTGCAAATCCAAGACAATACAACTTGTCTCTCCATTACCATACCAACAACTCAGAACCCTGATTGTTTCTTGAGGTCTTTTGACTCATCAAATTCCACGTAAATTGAACAGACATTAATTCTGATACAAAATGAAATTAACACAAAAATTTGACAAAATTTATGATATCATCAAATGCAAAGTCCTATGAGCTCAGACTCTGAATGAAATTTGAAAATACAATGAGCTTGTAAAAATTACATTATATATTCGTTGGACTGACATCATCCTAGTTCTGGAGCTGGGACAGACTCTTCTTCCAGTTTTGGAACTGGTGCATATTCGTCCCAGAACCAGCATTCCAGTAGGGCTAGCATTGAGCTTAGGGTATCCAAAACTTTCACCCAGTTCTGGAGCTGGATATCCACATAGGATGTGGCATTGTGTCAATTTGGAGTTTAAAATCCCATTTCCCATAAGATGGTGACAAGAATGGCACCTAAGAACTATAAAGCAAACTTTTCCCTAATTTGTCTGTGTTGAGAACCAGAAAATCTTGCTTGTGTTTTGTGGATTTCCTACCAGCCATATTAGTGGGGCCCACTCTGCTCCCCTGTTATATTGTCATTAGCACCTGACATGAGCCAAGGTAGCTCCCCAGGCCTTTAGACCCAAAAACAGGACCTAATGACTCAAATCAACAAACTTCCACAACAAAGGAAGTATAAACACTTCACTTCACAAAACGTGTTGTCTCGAGAAGACATGAATCGTTTTTTCACAGAAAAACACTTCACACACAAGAAGTACCCCAAGAAAGTACCACACACAACAAACTGCCCCATAGAAACACTTGATTACAGATAAGCACATTAAAACCACAAATAGAATACACAACCGACTACAGAAAATAGTCCTTCCCAATAAAAAAAAAATCAAAACTGAAACCTCTTTTCTACTTCCTTATCTAGAACTACGTTTCACCTACTTCCAGCTTAGGTCAGCACCCCACCCCCGAAAAGAAAACAGATGAACAAAATTGCAGGAGCAAAAGGCATAACTTGTCAGAATGTGGTGCCTGTTTACAAACAGTACCTGTAACTACAGGCACAACCATATTTGTACAGGTGTGCCCTGTATATATACATGCAGTACACTGAATGGGATTGGCTGAAGTGCATCTTTCTTGCACAGGCTTGCTGTCATAAAGCAACGGGCCTCAAATGAAATAGGACTATTGGACCAGCCCATTAAATACATTTTACAAACACCATGAACTATTCAGCATTGCAAGACAGGCAACTTTTGAGTTTGGTAATAAACACTGCCAGTTTGGTTTGTATGTTGACATCACTAAATTATCAGGGTCATCACAAATTCATCACTTTGGTCATCACATGCGAGTCAGGTCAAGTGTTGTCACTTGGGCCTCATGAGGTAGTCAAGTGTTACCCTTGGGCTGCCATGAGGAAGTCAAGTGTCATCACTTGGGTCATCACAAGACCTTCACCACATTGTCATTCAGGCTCATATATTGGCCTTGCTGTCACCTTGGTTGTCCTTGCTGTTTGTAGGGTGGGAGGTTTAGTCATACGTTGCAAGTCACAAGGCCTGTTTGTGATGTGTCGACTTACAGTCTACCTATTTGTTGGATACATAACTCAGTTTATGAGACGAAGAGGCATCAGTATCATTGCAAGGGTTATCGGTGTCATCATGATTGGTCATCAAAGGTAGTCACCAGTCGTTGGAAGGGCCACTACAGGACATTCACCAACTTTCATCAGGGTCATTACAAGGTAATCACCAGTTGTGATTAGGGTCATCACAAGAGCTTCACTTTTCATCACAAAGGTGCCACATGGTCATAACCAGATAAGTCAAAAAAAATGAAAAAGTCATCACTTGTTCTCACTTGTTGTCTCTTTATTGCCCAAAAACTTCCTTATGACAAAGTTGTCTAGCCTGATTATACTTACTGGCAGCCCCTGAGTCTTTATATATAGGGCTATAGAACAAAATAGTGTGAAGTTTATACAGATATACATAAATGAGAAGATATTTTCAAGGGCTTTCCAATGATGAATATATGTATTTTGCTCATACAGTTGTTTGCAAGTTGTTGGCAATTTAAGATATGGATGTGCACATTGAGAAAGAGATGTGTTCCGTGGGGAACTAGTATCAAGTAAAAAAGATACAATTCATTCTTTGCTGGGACCAGAGATTTCAATTTTCATTTTTATGAATGGTTCTTTGTGTCAAAAAGACTGGTTTCATGGTATTTTGGTTTTACAGCCTTATGTATGGGGATGGTTCTGAACAGCACATGGCTGCCCCCATTCCACCTCTGGACACACAAATAGAAATGGGTGGTGCATGTAGACATATAGGCAGCCACAAAATACCTGTGTGTAAACAGGGATTGCATATAACCCACTTAGTTCTCCCAATGTACATGTCAGCCCCCATATTGGCACTGGCCCAGTGCTGGAAATGGGACACTGATGTCCCCATGCTGGCACTGTGCCGTTATGGGGTGTCCAGTGCTGGAACTGGGCTCAAAATGAGAGTGCAGATGGCCTATTTACCTATGTCAGGATGAGAATCCTAGTGTGCTCTCTACCTCAATCAAGAACTGTCCCCAAATTGTCACCATATCAATTTGGGACAGCGATTGCCAGCATGGGGACATCAGCATCCCAGTCCCAGCAGGGACATAAAAATGGTCCCAGTTCTAGCATGGCAGTGCCAATTTGGGGTCCAACATATACAACCTCTGTGACTGATGGCATAAATAACTGTTCATATATATTTTAGGACAGTTACTTTATGTACACAGTCACTCCCAGTATGATATACAGCGGAACCCATTACAAAACCAATTCCTGTGTAAATCATAGCCCTACCCACATACACCATTCAAAATGGACATGCATGCCTGTATATGTCATGTTCCAACCTGGCACCATCCCAGAGTCGGCATTGGGTCCATCCTCATTCTCATTGCTGGCACTGGGCAAATGTGTCCCCGTTCTGGCACCACTATTTAGTGCTTGAGTTATTATTAGTGTTAGGCACCCAGTTATGGAATGGGGTGTCCAGTGCCAGCATTGGGTGCCCCATTGAGACACTGTCCCAGAACAAGGATGAATTCACCCAGTGCCAGCACTGGGAACAAGAAAAGTCCAAAACAGTTCCAGTGCTGCCATGGGGACAGTGCCGAATCAGGGGCTAACATTTCTATCCCCAAATTGGAAGCATGTCAATTCAGGATACCTAGTTCAGGAACTGGGCTGTAAAAGTGATTGGTTAAACATCCACTGTACAAACTGCAAACTGGTTGATGCCCCCCAAACTCACTGCACAGTTCCAAAATGGGGTCACAGATGCCCTAGAACACCAAATCAGCCCCATTCTGGCATGGAAAAACCAGCAAAGAGTATCTATTTTGAAATGGAAGTTAATTGTATGTATTGGACACTGTTTTCTCAATTCAATGCAACAGATTGGAACAAATCTGATCCATTCATCCTTGTAGAAAATTGGTATTTTTATACATTATTACATTAAAGTTACTTCCTTTTTCCTTTCTGCCAAAATCCATTTTTTAATTTGCTCCAAAACAGTTTTTGTAATGACAGATAACAACTTTTTTGAGTTGTCACCACTTCATCACAAGAGTCTTCACACAGTAGTCAGTAGTAACCAATCAAAATTTGAGTCTTCATGGTTGCTTAAATGTTGTCATTTGGGATGCCATGAGACCTTTACAAAGGTTGCCGGGATCATCACCAGAGCTTCGTAATGTCATCACTCATAATTATAGTCATACTTGTCATCCTTGTCCTCATCATTGTGGTTGCAAATTGCAAGCAATATACATGGCTTATAGGTCTTGAGTGTAATCACATGGATCATCATTGCCATCATCGTTGATTGTCGACAGGTGGTCACCAGGTGTTGTCTCTGTCATCAACAAGTCATCACCACTCATCATCATCACAAATGTTGTCATGAGGTCATGAAAGGTCATTAGTCATTACTTACATGGAAAGGTTATCATTTGTTGCCACTTACTTGTGATTTATCTTGTCAAAAAGTTCCATATGACATATGGTAAAGTTACCTGTCTTGCTGAAAGGAGCATACATATTAAACCTCTCAGTCATTATCTTTGTTAGGCTTGCATTGCCCTGTTCAAAAGGACAACCATGACATCTGATGCACCACAATACTCTGACAACCACCAAAATTACCATCCACACCCTACACATCTTTGTCATATTCTCAGACTGCAAAACACTTCCCGCAACCATCGGTGCAATTATTTCATACTTCTTAGCCTGCAAGGTAAATTCTTGCCAAAAAACTCAAATGCGCCAACCTGCCCATGCCACTTTCATCCCTTTCAAGCAATGCATTTCTTCAATCATAAGGGCGCCTCAAAATTGCATCCACGATCGTCTGGGAAAAACCACCACGAACGATTTCTTTCATTTTTAGTAGTGTTGTGTGTGCTGTGTTAAGATGATGTGATGTGAGTTTGGTAATTTTTGGCATAACTCCGCAACCAACCTGAGGAACTGTGAGCTGTACATATGGACCTGTTGCAATGGAAAAGGAAAACTGAAAGGGATTGCTTTATTGGGTGAAAACAAAATGTCCACAAACTTGGCAAAATATGTCTTATAATCCATTGGCTCTTTTGAACTGAAATATATGATAGTTCTGAGTTCTGGCCCCCACAAATTCAAGAAGTCCCACCACAAAACAAGATGAGTTCCATCACAATTGGTTAATTATCACCATAGCGTGTTGTCTGTTGAAACTTGACTCTTTTTATCGCCAATTCTATGATCTGATTTTGATGCCTTTCCTGTACACTGGATACCTATGGGGAGGAGGAATGAGTCCATGCTGGAGATGGGTGCTGTTTCTTCTCTCCTTGATCTTCTTCATCGTCATAACCAGTATAGAAGCACCTTCGGTAGTTTGGATTCGTGGAAGATTTTGACGAATGAGGTGTGGCACTGGAAGAGCTTGAGTGAGATTTCATGATAAGTTGCTGTTCTCAGAAATTGACACTACATGGATACTGATAATTGATTCAGAAGCCAAACATAAATTTGGTGTTGGAAGAGTTTTGGAAGTTGGGTTTGATGGACGCTAACTGACGCTAAGGGTGTGCGATACAAGCTTCGTGAAAAATTGCCTGTTGTATTATATCTTACCTATCTTTGCTTCACTCCTCACTCTTCGCCCCATTTACATCATAGTAAAGACAGGTACGGTATTGCACAATAAAAACTAATACCGACAATGGCATCGAATCCGGGGCTGCTGAGTAGGAAGAGTTTCGCCTCGTGCAAACACAAGTTGTCCATCGCCTCAGTGTTCGCCGCCTGCCTCCGCTTCTTCTTCCTCTGGTTCGCCCACGCCGCCGCCTCGACAAGTGCCATCGACAAATCGTCGCCGCATCATGGCTTTGCGGAACTCCCCCGATCCGTTCTCCTCGAAATCGACAGGATCAAGAAAGAGGCCTACTCCCACCGCGAGGCGACGCCAGAAGCCATCGCCACCTGGCGAAAAATCCTCGATCTTGACCCCGCCAACCTCGAAGCACGCGTCGTGGGAGGATGGAGCATGATCCTCTCCCAGCATGGGGACCATGATCACGGCATCACCCTTCTAGAGGAGGCCTTCGACCCCACGAAAGTCCGCGAGGTCATCGATCGCCGCATGCCCCAAACGCTATTCGTGGCGGCCACGATCGGCCGCTATCGCAGTCAGAGGGGGGAGTATGCCAAGGCTCGCAAGTTCACGGAAATGGCGCTGGAGTTGAGCAAGGGCCATCCCATGGTGCCACGGGGCTCCTCCACCCCGGACGGAGACGTTTGTCTACAGATGCAATTGGCCACCATGTTCGACTACTTCCCGGAGAGTATGGATGCGGCCGACATTGCCATCGAGCGGATGAATGCGCACGCGGATCGACTGTTGGCGCACGAGGGGTGGGCCGTGAACGAAAAGTTTTTGACGAGTTCGTTCCCTGGTGCTGCTTCCGATCCTGCCGTGCATTGCCTTCTGCCTCTTTTCTCGTTGTCGTTCTACTACAGGGCTGATGTGGCGGAGGTGGCCTCAAAGAATTACGAGCTGGCCAGGAGGGGATGGCCGGCACTATCCACGACAGCCGAGCATGTCAAGAAATATGATGCAGAGGAGGAGCATGGGTGTATTAACAGAAAAATTAGGCTTGCAGTGGTGGCGGGAGTCATGAAGGAGGGACATTCCAATAGCGAGAGTTTCGGGGGGATGGTCAGTCTCAAAGAGCTTGTCAAACTTGTTTTTTAAAGAGGGACGGATCCACCTGACAGTGATTGTTGATTTCGACTTTAAGTTGTCCCGATTGGACAGGGACATCTTCGATGTTACCTACGTCTTCTTGCCCGAGCAGGGCGACACTAGAATCGCCAGCTTCACCAGGACGCACGCCCAGGATAAGGTTAGGATATTCTCCAAGTTGGAGACTGAAATGGCCAACGGCGCCTGGACAACACGCATCGGGAAAGAGATTGCAAGTTGGGAGATGGACATCATTTTCTACTTCGAGCTGACCATGTCTTCATGGGTTAGGCGGTTAGGGATGCAGCGCCTTGCTCCGGTGCAGGCAAACAGCATCGGACATCCCATCACCAGTGGAATCCATAGGTCTGTAATGCAGTATTACATATCATGGGGCGCAGCAGAGCTTCCCATCGAGGAGAGTCAGAAGCACTACACTGAAGAGCTAAAGCTCCTACCATCCGACATTGTTTATCAATACTACGAGCCACGGATCCTTCCAGGGAGTCGGTCCAGGGCTGATGGGATGAGCTTCGGACATATTAGCCTGAGGGACTTTCACGTCCCGACGGACAAGAACGTGTATTTGTGCATGCAAAAGCCCTTCAAGTTCCACCCCGAGGTCGACGAGCTGCTTTGCGGTATCATGCAGAAGGACCCTGACTCATGGCTCATCTTGCACAGAGAGTCTGCAAACCAGGAGGTGTTTGTCAACCGCCTCGTGAACAAGGGGTGTGACCTGTCACGGATCACCTTCCTAGAAGCTCAGCCCCACCATCGCCTCCTTGCGCTGTACCGTGACTCTACAGTGATCCTCGACTCGTACCCTGCTGGGGGAGATACCACCACCCGCGAAGTCTTGGAGATGGGCAAAGCATTAGTGACACTCCCTGCCCGCCTCCTGGGGGGGCGGTGGACAGAGGGCTACATGACCACCATTGGCCTTGAGAAGCAAACAATGGAGAGACTAGTGGCAAGCACCCCTGAGCAGTATGTAGACCTAGCGGTCAAACTTGGGACTGACAAAATAATGAGAGATGAGGTAGAGGCAGACATCCGCTCAAAGGTCCGGAATCTTTTTCATAGGGAGGAGGCAGTTGCTGCATGGCAAGAGATGTTCTTGGAGATCAGCCCCTATCAGCTGTGTGGGAATTGTGGAAATTTTACCATTGATAGTTGCACAGCAAGTAGTGCCTGAAGAAGTATTTATGCTTCGGTGTTTCGAGATTCTTGGCTCCAGTTGCTGTTGAGTGTATCATGTGGATGTTAATCACAAGCACAACCTTACTAGTAATTTTATTATAGCAAACAAGTTATGATGATCCAAAAGGATATGCAATTAATACATTGGGACACTGTTAATATGAAACTCATTGATGCATATCAATTACCAACAATGTTGATGCATTGCTGTGGCAGCTATAGCCTGTTTTCAGTATGCATTGTTACCATCCCCACCTCTAGCCTTTGCCAAGCTCCATACAGGATGAAAATGAATTTTTCCAGACCGTAAAACTGGTTGGAGGTGGTCCAAGGAGTGATTCTATGCAACAATGAGTTGCCCAAGGCTGTGCCATACTGTTTGATGCTTACTTTAAATGATCACGCTGCTGTACGTTGCGCAAGTTATCTTACTGTTATTGTATGTTTGACATTGACTCTCTGTCTCATCAAAATGACTGCTGGCACTAGACCTGCTCAAGATTCCATTGAGTAGTTAAAACATGAGAAAAGTATATCTTGATCTATGGGAAAAGAATCAGAGATAGAATAGGATAATTGACTACTGTCACTTTGTATTGAAAAGTCTCGTACACACACCTGAATTTGGGCATAGAAGTGAATACAGACAAGTTGTTGGTTGCGTTTCGATCTTCGACTCCACTCCTCAATCATTTCCACCACAAACGTAGGACTGCTATCCTGGTGCTCCCTATGCTGTTGAAGCCGATTGCACTGAATCATCTCAATCCCCATAATTGATCACAAACTATGTTGCTTCTGTGGCCTGACAAAACTATGTTGAGTTCAAAACAAGTCCTATCTTCCAAGTCACAGCAACAAAAATGGAATATGGTGAGTCATCTCATACATATACAACCTCCGTTCATTGCACTGACATGCATCAACAAGATGGCATGGGCGTTCATATGAACAATTTATTTTTTGTTGTTTTCACTATTTTGAAGTCTTCAAATACAAAACATCAGAGACCACATAATAACTGTGATTTATCTATGGCCTCTGTCTAGCAGTGTTAGTTATTTTTTCTCACAAAGAAACACAAACAAATGACTATGTGAATCAAATGGGACACCAGAGGAAGACTCGAGGATTTCAAATGTTCAAAAGAGATAGACAGCCATGAGAGAAAGACACGAACAAGCTAGACCCAAAACTGGGAATGTTGTTTGCAACTATCCTCGCCACCAATGGTGCAGAGACCATGGCCATATTGAACTGATCCTCAAATGCTCCAAATGAGTTTTTTTCCTTGTACACCATATGGTACCTTTCATCATTCCAACAACCCTGGACACTTCCTGATGACAGTCAGCACCAATGAAGTTGATCGCATCTGGGAGATCATTGAGGATGAAGAAGTAATTGTTGAATTTGAAACATACCAAAGTTTTGCTCAAGCTGCACATACAAAAATCATTCAGGCAATCAATCCAGAATGGATCAGCAGCATGTAGAGCAAGTTGCTTAGCTTTAATGCACCACAAACTAAAACAAAAAGGAATACAAGACCAGTTGTATACCAATGAGCAAAGTTGATGGCATCGATGTCGAAGAACTCATCACAAAAATGGATATCACCTGGACTTCAAATAAGATTACAAAATCAAACAACAACTTAAATAATTTGGTGTTCCAGCCAGTACCCACTGTATCTTCTTTTCATGAAAGCAGCAGTAAAATTCTTGGGCTTTCTTGACCACTCCGTATAGGAATGAGAGGCAAAATTTGTGGCTGATGCTGATCACACACAGCGTTTAGCTTGTACATTCTAAAGAATTTTTCCAAATCTGCCAGCAAAAACTAAATTGTCAAGTCCTTGGGTCTGACCTAGCATATTCTGAGAATATTATCGCTCACATGAAAACTCATCAAAGCGACAAGACAACTGCAATTTTATAATACGGTGTTCTGTCATGACACAGATTTCCCATTGCTTGAGGATCCCATGGAGGCCTAATAATGTGTGATGAGCAATGTCTCAATGAATATTGTCAATTATTTGTTGATTGTGGTCCCGCTCTGATAATATGATGTTACCATACTGTATGCCCTATCTTACCACTTTATTTAAACCAGTATTTCATCTTGCAATTGTTACAAACCTAATTACCGTAACATACCATACTAGTTTCCATTGTCTTACACACTATAATATACTTCCATCATTTATGGCCCTTCTCTCTTTCATGTCCAAGCTTAGGGTGAGCCATGATCATAAACATATCATCACGTCATCAAGCCTCTCTTTAGTGAATGTATGATCCTGAGCAGAGCAGTGTTCCTCTAAGCCAGCAGCAGATACATGACTGTGATACAATATAATGTTCCTCATGCTGTTGCAAATCTTCTTGACTTGATGAGTTGTGAAGAAGATTTCTTCATTGTGGTGAGTTCAATCAACTCTTTTGGTGCACTGAAGGTGTTTCATGGACAACTCATGACAAGTGAGCCTTTGTGTCATTGAGAAAGAATCACACTGATATCAATCAAACACAAGACAAGCAAGAATGCTTTGATTTTGATGACAAAAACTTCAATGGCTTTAATGCTTGTGAACAAACATTAGCAAGCAAGGACAGATGAGCTGCATCCCTTTCTCTTTGCTCCATGATGAAGGTGAAGACTACAATTTCACATGCATTGAGATCAAACATCAGAGAGATACTTTTTGAAGTGCATTCATGATTGAAGTATCTTAACAAAGATGAATCGCGTGGGAAGCACCATGAAGCAGACTTGAGTGATCCACTTTCATTCAATGAAGAGCAGTGAAACTAGCTTTCCTGCACCTCATGTATGCAAGGTTGAAACACAGTTTGGTGGTCAAAACAATGCTTGTGATCTTGAGATCAAGGTCATACAACCTTATTTGTATCAAAGGAATCACCACACTAAACCAGGGAGGAGGAGTGTCCAAACTTAGTTGTGCTCTTATACCAAAGCAGCAAACACTCATTTGGAAGTGGTAGCTCTGGAAACAACTTTTCCTTTAATAATTGCTTTTGGTGAACCCATAAAAGTTCTTTCATTAGTCTAGTTTTACAAAATAGAATTTGTCACAACTAGGCCAATCAAACAAACTTAACTCTTTTGGTGTGCCCTCTAGAGAGCCATACTTTACAAATTCATTTGTTGTGTAACTAAGAACGTATTGTTAAATTTAAAAAATCATTTTTATTATTACTCTCATGGTGTAAAGCAAAAATTGCTTGGCTCACCGCCAATTGATACATATTCTTTGACATAACTAATAGTCAATATGAAACCCATTTTGTTCACTGGTTGCTGCTCACATCACAACAATCGATACTATAATGCAACACAGTTGGACAACCACATACACACCAAGAACTAATCACTCTTGTTTGAAGGTTTAAATTAAAACAAGTCTGGTGTATAAATTTTCAAGAATGCTGCTGATGATGCCGGATCCCTCCCTGAATGGTCAGTTGAGTGTCGCCCTCACTATCAAAAAGCACATCTTCCAGCATGTGTATCTGTCGAGCATACACCAGTACAGATAGCAAAAGTAAATGTTACACGGCAAAACTTCAAATGAGTCTACCCATGGGGGAATCATGGTCAACGAACCCTGAAAAATAATATAGGTAGACATACTAGAAAAACAAGAAAGCTGATCCCTATAGATTCATTTGGGTTTAGTTTTTATTGATCACACTATGTCTAATAATGTAAGGGAAGAGTGGTTTGCCCACCAATATCCATATCTTGAGGAATCTCACGGAGGCCTGATAATGTTGTGTTGTGAGTGATTTCTCAATGCATCTTGTCAATCATTCACTGAACGTAGCTCACTCTAATCTTGTGATGCTATCATACTTTTGTCCCATATTCTAACCACCCACAATTTTGTCATGCCATTTCTACATATCATATGGTCTTATCATACTACTTTCCATTGCACGATGCCCCATGCACTACACACCACACACTATAGCACACTTCCACCATTGATTGTCCTCCCTCCCCTTCAAACAAAAAACTGGCATAACCCACAGGGACAGCATAAAATGTCAGATTCTATCGCGGTCCAGTGAACAGAGTTCATGCTAAATTTTATCAAGAGAATCCTGCTGATTGTGCATATGGCACGAGTGCAGATGTCATATCTGAAGCTTCCTTAATCACCAGTTGTTTCTGATAGTATAGATTGTTGGACCTAGTTATGGATGTCCTATTGGGGTGGTTACAAAAAAGCTCCTGTACACCACCTAACACTTTCAACATGTCAGAGTGCAAGGTGGGTAACAATTGGTTATGTATATTGTTTGCTGTAGTTTATCATTTCATTACAGATATTGGACAAAAGTGTAAGTGTGTCTTATGGGAAGTACACTCTATGGTCCACAATTAAGGAAGAAGGATCATACAAGCATCAATATTTCTTGGCCTTGTAACAGGGGGTCAATGTAAAATATCATAGTCATAGTCACTCTCTTGCTGGCTTCACAAGGCACCCTTAGAGATATTATATTATTGCTTGACACCAGATATCAGCTGTGAGAGGGTGCCATATCCTATGTACCATAACATTGGAAGAGATTGTACTATAACCTCCAGGCTACTTTTTCATACATATTAATATCACAGAATTTTAAGCACAAATTGATCGCGATCCCAATTACAGCACTGCATCCCTCCTCCTAAACCACTGACAGGTTGGTATTGCCCTCCAAAAATGGTGGGCATGTTGCCACAATGGACAGACATGAAATCATTCATGCTAATGTTGCCAATTGTTGGTGTCAAGTTTCCCCCAATGCTGTCAAGTCCACTTCTACTTTGGCACTGGATGGTATAATGTATGGGACAGCAGAAACCTTGTTGGTAGAAGGTCCCTGCAGATGCCATATGACAAAGGATTTCCTATAATTGAAACAAATTAATAATGCTAGAATTTGGGGCAAGTGATGCTTGGAAGAGGAATGATTTTACTTAGGGAGATCTTTGGCCTACATCAAGTGAATGCAAATAAAAGCACTTAAAATTAACTACATTCTTATTCTAGACATTGTCTTCATAAGGAATTTGTAGGTATTTGGCCTGCGTGAGGCATGTTTGAGTTAAAATGAAGATCGGCTGTCATCATACAATCTTCTGCAATATTGTTAAATAATTATTATTTAATGGAGATGTGAGGCAACATCCTATTGCGTCTCAGTAAAGGAATGTTCGTATGTTTTCTTGTTCATATACAATTAATGAAGAATAGTAGTAGTTTGTGTATGTGACGGTTGAAAGAGACTACAAAATTAGGACTCAATATAAGGCATCTTGTAAGTGTGATGAGATACTATGTGGAACTCAATGGTTAAGAAATATGTTGTCTTTTTGAATAATCATGGTATAAATCCATCAAAAGAACAGTCTCATTTCAGTCTTATTTTTTGCATAAATCTTCCACACCAAGTTGTCAAGGCTGACAAAAAAATGCAGTAACCACATTCTCCAGTCTAATCTACTTACTTCTAAGCCATATAATACTTAATATGCCCAAACTTCCTCCACTCTATCTCACCATCTCGTCTTTGCTACACCACACAAAGAGTGGATCTGCTGAACACTTATCCATGTGACCTACAAAAAAGTTAGGAAAAGGCTTCAGTAGAAAATACACATATAGATGTGTTGTGACTTGTAGAAGTGAAATTATGAGTATCAAACTATCATGAAAATGATAATTGATGGTAATCAATTATCGTGCTTCCATCATTAGTTGAGATGAAACTGTGGAAGCCTACACAATTTGGTATGTCTTACATGGGCATAAAGCATACTAGATCCTATACTTTATTTGATCACATATGAAAATATTGTGTTCTGTATCTTTGCATACTTTTCCTTTGCAACAAAAAGAAAGTATTTGAGTTTATATTTTAAGTACATTGAATTACTTAAAATATATACCATGATTGGCTGTAGATACTTTGCTTCTGTCACCATATGCCAATCATGCCAATCCTTCATATCCATAATTCAATACAATCTCCACCTGTCCCCATTTCATTAGGAGAGCATGATTGAACAGAGCGGGGTGGAAGGTGAATAAAAATTAATTATATCACTTTTTTTTCATAAGCACATGCAATCTTACAAATTTTTTTGTAAGTCATCAAATGGGAGTCTCTGTCGCTTTGAGGCAAAAAGCAAAGCAAGAGGGTAAACTTCTGATACCTCCTGATGTCTTTGATCAATCTACTCACAGTCTGTTATTTTTCCCTTAAATACTTACCATCTCATTACAGGATCTGCCACAATTTGGCCAACGGACTGAAGTTTGGCCTACCATCAACATCTCATCCATGACAACAACAATACCTAGTGGCAGGAATATTTTTAGTTTACATTTTACATGGTTTGTCTTCATTGCTGTTTGTCTCATCTCAAATATTTCTTCAATTATATATTTACCACCACATCATGTGATCTGCCACAGCTCAGCCAACAGACTGACGATTGGCATCCCACCCACACATCCTCTATGTCAATAATACACAGTAGTGGGTATTAGTTGGAGATTTGATATTGTGTCTTTCCCCATTTTTATTTTGTTTTTTCTTAGATCTCACTTACTTTATTCAAATAAACACTCACTGCCACATATGAGATCTGCCAAATCTCACCCCACAGACTGAAGCTTGGCATTCCATCCACCAATCATCCAGGACAATAGCAATACACAGCAGCAGGCATCTTTGAGACCAACAGATTTGTTCTTTCGTTTTTCTATCTTTGCACATCTTGTTTATTTTGTTTGTCAATTAAATATTTACTTCCGCTCATGGGTTCTGCCATAACTTAGCCAATAGTCTGAAGTACAGTGTCCCACCTACCAAACCTCCATCCCAACAGCAATATGCAGCGGCAGGTATAATTTTGAGATTGGATGCTTTGTGTTTGCACTTTTAGCTTATGTTTTCCATCTCATTATTTTTCCAATTAAATAATAACCACAGCATCACAGAATCCACCACAACTCAGCCCATAGAGTGAAGTTTTGTGTCCAACCCATCTCTCATCCATGACAACAACTAGAATCAATGTGCAACAACAGGTATGAGTTTGGTGTCATATATATATAGTCTTTCACCTGGTTTACCTTTGAATTTTTAAATCCACTAATTCATTAATTCAATATTTACCACCCCATCATGGGATTCAGAACAACACAGCCAGCAAGATGATGTTTTGCATCCCACTCACCTTGCCTCCATGCAAACAAAGATGTTAAGCAGTCGGTATTGTTTGGAGAGCAGGGTGAGTAAACATGCCCTTCCACTTTTTGAAGCAGTTTCTCTGTCATTTAACTAAGTTTACAAATTAAAGTGTACTGCTAGGTTGTTGCCATACAACTGTGGATCTCTCATTGCCAAACTGAGGTAATTGCTATTACTTCTACATGATTCTTATTGAAATCACCTAAAAATTAATTTGCTTTCATTCAATGTAATTGTCTTTTGTTGGCATTGGGGCAGAACGTATGTGGGTATGTTGACATTCTATTTTGGAAGGAGTGAGAGAGATATCTATGGGACACCCATTATTTTTCAGCCCAGACTGTGTGTGTTGCAAAAATAGGGGTGACCCTAGATTTGTTGATGGGAGGATGAAGGAGCCAAGCAGATACCATCATACTGAATATGAATACTAATAGATGGACAAAGTTGTAGTATGTGTAATAATGTTGTAACACATAACTTACTGGCATACTCCATCTTACTGTAATCCACCTATATGCTGCTTGTAACCCATTGTACAAAACTGCAACCCACCTGCACGATGCCAATAAATCAGCAGTATGCTTCCTGTTTGCCATTGCTGTATGACTTTCGCAGCCTCAGAAGACTAATGTAGAGGCTGAATAGATTTGCATAGGTTTCAAATCTTATTGAGAAGCCATATTTCCTTTGATTTTGTACCAATACCAATTCTGTGTTGAAAATTTTCTAAAATGGGATTGGGACTGGAGCCCCCCATATCCCACCTGTACACTCCTGTAACCAAACTGTGTGCACTGGTGTACAGATGAGGGTTTGGTTACATGAATGTATGGGTTAGATACAAGATCCAAGGCTTCTGTTCGACACCGTGAGACTTGAGTTTGTGGGTGGATTAAGGTGGCTTTTTGCACTCTGTTTGATGTTCTTTGCTGGGCTAAGTCATGTTCTTCAAACACAAGTAGATCACACAGCCAACCAACACAATTGAATATACCATTGTTCAATCATTAGGAGACCTTATGCAAGCCCTTCAAGGGAAACAAAGTGCCATGAGACAGGAACACATGAACACTTTCAAGAGCTGGAGGCAACGCTACTACAGCAACAAGACTTCCTCCAACTGCCAGTGCCCTCAAAGTTCCAAGGGTTACCATCTAGAAGACCCCATAGTGCATCATTGACACATGGATCAAAGGGTGCCAGCTGCTAAGGAGGAGAGGGTCATAAGTTCACTCTCAATGACTATCGATGTTCAGTACAATTTATTATCAATTCTTCCAGCATCAATCAGGAGTGCATTGATGATCAGCTAGACAATTGTTAACACCAGAAACCTCCCATCCCAAATCATGCAGACAACATGATTGCCAAGCCCTCAGGTGTTGCCAACTGTCCTGCCACCTATGCTTCAAAGATGCAAAGCAACTGTCTGCTGCCAATGATTTTGGTCGGTTGGCTCATGGCATTGAAAATCACATCAAAGGAACGAACACCACAGTTCATCACCAAAGCTTTGAAATTCCAAAAGAAAGAATAAAGAGATCACTCATATATCATTCATGTGCACTGTTTGCACAGAGAAAAAGGTAAATTATTGTACCAAAGCAGGTATGGGCAGCAACCAGATATATGTCCCAAAGGTGTTGGCACCACCACACTGCTCCTCATCAAAATCTTCCCAAGCAGCATCACACCTACACCTGCAGGAACCAGTATTTTTATGCTATTATATGTATGATACATACAAGTTAGTTTCAGAGTGAGTTATGGGTGGGTTGTTGGTGCAAAGTACATACAATCTATGCAATGTTTGTGTGATGTGAGTGAGATGTGTGTGAGCTTTGTGTGGGTTGTGACCGAGTTATGAGTGAGTTGGATAGAACTATGTAGTTTTGAGACAAGTGACCTTTTTGTGAATTCCATATTGCACTTACTCTACTTACAAAAAAACAGTCCCTTGTGGCACAAGCTAGGTTGCAAATTCCGATTTTGGTTACTGTCACAAAAACACAGTAATCAGTAACCAATCGTAATTACTGCAGTAATTACTGTAGGTTCCGGTGAGATTATTGCGTCACAGTGCCACTTTTTGAGTCCTATTACGGTAGGAGTACATGTACTCCTATCATTTCAATTTTCAGTAATATTACTGTTGGAATCTTACTAAATCCCGTTACTGTTGTTACTGTCTCATTTTTATCCACAAAGTCCAAATTACTGACTTTACAGTAATATTCTGCAGTAATATTCCTCTTGACCACAGTAATATTGCTGTCGTGTTCCTGTATCTTACAAACACAAGTCTGATATCCATCATAATGTAAGTACTAATACTACGCCTGATATCCATTGTAATAACAGAAACTAACCACTTCAATTACATTAACCACTAGGTACTATAGTGCTGAAAAAACCCCACCCACGGGAACCAATTTGTGGGGAAAAAGCGACTATACCCTCCTCTTCTTCTTGTGCATATCTACTGCCTTCTCTCCATCACTTGACACCAGCATTCTCTTCTGTGCAATCTTGTATGCCTCCAATTCTGTCATTTCATCTATAATGTCGTCATTTCTATATATCTTCAAACCAATTTCCTCTGCTTCTTCCGGATGCTCTGTGTAAAAATCCTCAATCATGCCGTAGAAATCACAACCCTTGAACAGTTCTTGTAGACCCAGCATTTTTGTGGCTGCCTGTTGTATGGTTCATTAATATCATATCCTGGATAACAAAGCAAAATGCAATACTTATACCCATATCCCTTGACCGGCTTCTCTGAAGCATTCTCATCCAATTTCCAGAGAACACAACAGTTGTCTTCCTGAGTAAAACCTTCGACCGCCCCTTCAAATCCATTTAGAGGACCATCAATGTCAAAAAACTTGAGCCCACCATACTTGGCAGTTAGAGCCGCTGCAAATCTATCATCACCCGAGCTCTCAAGTTGCAACATCTCCCAGCCTTCGTACCATGCCCTGGATAGACGAATGGGAATCCTCTTTCTTTCCTCCCAGAGCCTTTCGACGAAGACTAGACTTCTCATTACTGTAGGCCGCTGCAATTGCTGCCTGCTTCTAAGTCTTGTCCGCTCCTAAATTAGATCGATGCCTACCCTCATTCCTCTTGGTGACCTTTCAGTGCCGCTCTGCCTCCCCAATACCTAACAAATTGGATGTTGTCTTGCACCCCAGCCTGCCAAGCACCTCAGTGAATAGGCTTGAGTAATTCTTGTGCCACTCGTGGGCAATGCAATCTGGATTCTCAGCAGTTATCCAGATGTGCCTTGACTTGAAGTATCCCTGCTTAGTCCAGAAGTCATTATGCTCCTGCCAAAACTTATCAATTTACTGAGCTTCCTCTTGTTCGCGCTCCTCCTTACGAAGAAAGTTGTTAGGCAGAAACATCTTACAGATCAACCGCTCACATGCTAACCTGTCTTCTGGATCCCTGTTCTCTGGTTTTGAAGCAAAAGCCATTATGGTGGGATCAGGACTGAGCAAAGGAGAAGCACGAACTACATCATTCAACAATTGAGGTTTGTAATACTCCCATATCCTAGGCATCCAAAACTTGAACAACCCAAAGGCATCACTGGAAATAGACTCCTCTTTTGACTTCACCTGCTGCCCCAATGAGTCTGTGCTGTCAGTTGATGTGTCATCATCATCTTCCTCACTCCCAACATCGACAGAGTTGTCAGAATCCTCTGTAAAACTATCACCTATCAAACACAAAGAAGAGTGTAATGTACGACCCTGAAAAATGTTTATAAAACAAACAGGACTATACCTCTCTCCAACCCAGTTGTCTTCAATCCTCCCATACATTTAGGAATATCGAACTCCAAGTCAGTGTCACAGGCTAGTTTCAACTTGAGTGCTGGACAACTGTCGTTTTCCCACTTTTCACGAATCTCATCCACAGATGGCGGCAGAAGACGGTCAATTTGATGCATAAAATACTTCACCTTGTCAATCCCTCCTATTTGCATGTCAGCAAGCCGTAATAAACGATACATGGGATACAAAGCTTTACAGACATACCAAAGCAAGTCCCAAAACCCCTCGTGCAAAAGGACCTCACCCACGACAGCAAAGCGCTTCAACTCCCGGAATGCTTTACTGGCCATGCATTCCGTCAAGGCATCCTTGAGTCAAAGCATGCTTAGCAACTGAATGAGCTCCCCACCCATTCTACAGTCTGATGGCTTGATGAACTCCAACTTCTTACCGTTGTTGTGATTCTTTGATGCCTTTGAGAAGACTGAGTAGGGTGCATGGCGGGTATTGCCAAATATATTGCGGAGCTTATAACACAGAATTGTGAGCAATTAGCCAGGATTAATAAAAACAAAACACAATGGGACATACTTACCTTTTTAGAAAACTGACAGTGATCTTTGATAGGGCGAAGTCCAGTCCATCGGCCAATAATTGTGGCAATGGTGTGCTCAACTCCCTGCATAACAGTAATGGCAGGAAAATACTCTTTCAGCAAGTCAGCAGCTTTCTGGACATTTGCAGCTCCATCAAAAGCAACAACATTGATCCTGTCTTTGAGTGGATCAATCTTCTTCATGAGTGGTAAAGTGTGTTTGGCAATAAACCAGGCATCCTTTTTGCCACCATGACGCATGTGTTTGCTGCAATCAATGACATCAAGGACACAACTTGGATTGTTTGGTGAGCTGGCAAGAATGTTAATCAGAGGTGTTTTTACAATTGTGGCACCATCGCCGAAGATTGCCAAGTCATAAGTTTCGACATCTGGTAACAATGAATCCATGCCATCCTTCTCGTAAGATGCAAAATGTGCATCCAGCAGTTTCCCAGCAACCTCAGATCTCTTAGGAGGCTCATACTTGTGGTTCGTCGACCTAGCCTTTTGCAGGATTTTGTTGAATGGGGGATCTTTGGAATGGGAAAAGGGAAGCAAATGAGGAGCTAGATAATGAGCGATGGTCAAAGATAATTCTTCTTTCGTCGCAGGATTTCTCTTGTGGGACATCACTATATTCTGCTGCACAAGCTTTCTGGGATGAGTACTCCCTCACATGAGTCGAAAAAAAGAAAATTAGTTAGATATATAAAAAGACTAATACAAGAGGAAATCGAACAATCATACCTTTCCTGAAAATGGAGGCGGGCTTAAGGGACAATGACTTCATATAAGTCAATGTAGAGAGATCTCCAGCTGGAGAACCAGATACATCCACAGATTCTGTGGGAATGGCACCCTTGTACCTCCTAGTCCTGATTGCCTCCTTTTCCTTTTGATTGTAATCTTTGGCATCCTGCTCTTTCTCGTCAAGAGAGATTGAGAGTCTCTCGTGATGGCGAGCCTTCTCGGCAGCTGCCAAGCTCTTCCTCTTTACAATACCCAAGTATAACTTCCTCCATTCAGGAGGCACACTCTTGCATCCCCTGATGTCCTCCCCCCCCAATGGCATGCCCTAGAGCCTTGGTGTGGTTCCAACCACTCCATTGGTTCTTGAAGTGATGGCACCTCCAGATCCTTGCTCCATTGGAGGGATCAATGCTTTTGACAATCTTGCCTCCATCCCAAACCGAATTGAGACTGGGAGGGAGGACATCATCCTCAACCACCCCACCCCATGACTCTTCCCAGTCGGAGACATCATCTTCCTCCTTCTCCACATTCTTGTCTTCTTCATCATGAGAGCTTTTGGGAGAACTCTTGGAATGCCTCTCTTGGTGGTCTCTTTAAACGGGCTATAGGCAAGTCATCTTCTGAGTTTGATTGGGATGAGGAGGAGGAAGAGGAAGAAGAGTCACGACGCGTCGCCTAAATTTTGGCAATATTGGTTGAGAAAGAGGAATTAAGTTACCAAAAAGAAAAGAGAACATAATGGAAAAACTCGCCATTCTCCAGTTAATGATACAGTTCTGGAATAGCCGGGGAAAGGGGTGAGGCTGGTTGAGATAAGGGGATGCAGAAGTCTGTATACGAACTGATATTGGCCACCACCAAAAAAGGGGGGAAATTAGTAAAGTAAAGACACACAATTTTTCTCTCATGGGAAATATTGCAGCCGTCAATTCACAATGACAATAGGCAAAGGATGGAGGCAGGCGCGTGGTGACTGGAGAGTTCTTGGTGCAGATATGTGTGATTAACTGTGTGGTGACGTAAAAATGAATGAAATGTCAGTTTTTGAGAGTGTCCAAAAACAGTTTAAAAACCAAAAGAAACTCACATAAAACAGCGCAGCCGTATAACCTAGGCAACAACAGGCAGCAGATGGGGGAGGGCGCGTGGGGAATGGATAGTTATTGATGAAGAAATGAGAGGATTACTGTGTGGTGTAGGAAATAATGTTAGCGTGTCATTTCATTTTTCCGGAGTGGCCAATAACTGAAACAAAAACAAAGAAACTCACATAAAATATCACGGCCGTTGATCCACGGCAACATTAGGCACACAATGGTGGCGGGCGCGTGGTGGTTGGAGATGTATTGATGGAGAAATGGGGGATTACCTGCGATGGAGGCGGGCAACGCGAATCGATTGAATTGGACAGATAATGTCCAAAAAAGCCACCTAACCAAAGAGAACGCACCATAAAAAAGGCTGCCGTCGATCCGCAGCAACAATAGGCACAGGACGGTGGCGGGCGCGTGGTGATTCCACAGGTATTGATCGAGATTTGGGTGATTCACGGAGGGTGGATTCCCATGGCGGTGGATTTGACTTTGTGCTAGGGAAGTGAGCGACAGCTGCCACACACACTTTTGAGAAGTGCACTCAACAACCAGCCATGCATCAGAATATATGTCAAAGAAGGACAGACCATGTTCCGGATACCTATTTTGTTGTTACGGTTTGTTACTGCAAGATTCCATGTCACATCTAGATCTAAATCGTGACTAAAACTAGCTAATTACTTGGTGCGTTTTACAGTAATCTGTCACACACAGTAATCAGGTTACTGCCAAAAATTGAAAATATTCCGGAGTAACACGTAATTCCCGAATTCGCCGAATTCGCCGAATTCCGCCGGAATTCCGCCGGAATTTGCAACCTAGGGCACAAGTTTCCTGGGCATTTGTCCATCCAACTTTTATTCAGAGATGCCAAATAATGGCCAGAAATCACCAGAATCATGCTGAGTTCTATACCAGTAGAAGTTCAATGATGATAGTTATATGAAAAAGCAAAACCAGATGACTGGGTGTACATACGTTGCATTCATGTTATGTAAGTCTCACCTCAAGCTGGTAGCCTTAGTCACAAAATGCTTGAAGACAGTCCACATGCCAAATTCTATCAATGTCAACAAAGTCCCATTATACCAGGACTTTGGAAACCTGACATTTGCTCTCTCCCATTCAATATTGTAGCAGACAATTTTGGCATCAAATTCATGTGATAGAAGGATGTTGAACAAATCATATATGTTCTAAAACGGTACTGTGACTTCTCAGTCAATGAATTGGGAAACAATATGCTAGAATCAATCTTGATTTGGACTTTAACAATGGATTTGTCAACCTGTCCATACCACCATTCATTGAGAAAACTCTCAAGACATTTGGTCAAGGCAAACCAGAAAAACCGCAGTACTTGCCATATCCTCTCATTCTCCCCATTACAACATACAAAAACAAGTTGCAGAATAAAAATGTACCCCTTTGTTGGAGTAGATGCATAGAAGGCAGTACTACAAACAAACATCACATTCTTTAGGTATGAAAAGGAGTTCAAAGCCAAGTACGCAAGCAATCAGCTCTGCTTGTCACAAGAAACCAAACCATTGAAAACACCACAAAACAAAACAAAACAAAACAAAACACTGCTCATATTTCTCACAACACAAGAACCTGCAGTGCTTGCATGTTGTAAAGGAAACATGATTTATGCAATCCATAGCACTGCTGGTTACTTGAATGAAACCTGCGTACAGACATCACCTTCTCTCTGAAAATGCAAAACACCTGCCGATCAACGCTGCAATACTCAACATTACAAAATCAATCAAAGCCATCGTGGCATCTGCTGCTAATCCAAACTTGGTGAAGTTGACACCAACACACAAAACAGCCTTAAATACAAAGCATCATACAAAAGACAGGCCTCCAGCAACCAACACCCATATCAGTATGGACAACAGTACTGATGAAAGCATAATCTAAAATAGAATATGCATCAAAAATAAACAATTACAACGGTCATGCATAGCCATTGGTCACACTATTGTGACTGCATTGTTGACAAAAACGGATTCCGGTTACATTTAAAAGTGGGACCGGCCTTTTTGGTGTACTGCTGGACAAAACATTATCTAGCCAGCCACCACACTTGCTACACGTTCTTTCCCATTTTACATGTTACAATATCTTAGAGGACTAATGCATTAACTTTACTTCCCTCTGTTAGAAGCAACATTTACAGCCAAAGGGCAACCCAAGAATCCCAGTAACTTGAACAAATTGATTACTACAAGCTTTCTCCTCCTTGCATCTTGAACACTACAACCGGTTGAGTTGTACAATGGGATGCTCATTGGGCAAACTTTTAAGACTTCACAAGATCCTGATTGTAATATAATAACTTAGCTTCACAACATGGATACTGTCATATCTCATGAAATGTGGTTGCCTTTAATTCATACGCTCTAGAAATCAAACAAGTTGCATTCAACATGGAGCAGCATGTCCCGCTGAAGCAAAATGATAACTCAAATTTTGATATCATAAGGCAGTTTCCATCATGATCTTTCATGCAAATGCACTCCCATCTCTTTGGAGTTCTGCCTGCATTCCTTCTTGTACTCTATCCGTTGGAGCATCTACAGACCAAAGAGCATGAATGAATAACTTTGATGAACCACAGCACATGCTCACATATAAACTTACTCTCTTCTGGCCTACTTTCTTGGATTACTTTCTCCTCAGTTTGTATCAAAGCTGTGTTGATTTTTGCAAAGGCACTCTTCTGACATTTTTTTAAATTATCTTGTGGCAGCTTGTGGTTCACAAGTTTCTGCAAATGATTTCTTCCTTTTGGTTCGAGCACCAATGCCATATTGCTTGCTTCATCAGAAACATGGGCAGCAGCTCATTGGAAGTAATTACCTTATATTCCCAACATTTTGAATACACTTCAGTCTCACTGATATGTCAAATGATGTCTTAGAAAGTTTGAGGACAAGAGATTTCATCACTCCAGAATATGGAAGTCTTTGGCAGATCTCTTCTGAAGCAAACCAACAAGGCAATTGGCAATATTGCAAGAACAAGGAACAAAACATAACATAGAATACAGGGTGTCAAAGTGAACACAACCAAAACAAAATGAAAAGTTATCACTTGCATTTTGAGACACTGGCATAAGTTATGTCAATAATTTCTTACCTTTATCCATTCCTTATTTCAAGATAGTTTTCAAAAGATGTATTTTGATAGGAAGTAGTGATATTGGTTTCAAAACGTACACAATATCAAAACTCACGACTGAATACATCCATCTTATGAGCATTTCAGACAGTCACCTCTCATCTGTAAAACATCATTACTGAATTGATGGTGGGAAAGATTTAACAAAGAGACACACATGTCACTATTAAATTATTTCTTGTGTCCTTGCTCCCCTGAGTTGGTACTGCAGCATCTAAACATACAACAAATAGTTATAGGACTCTGCTAAATACTGCCTAATTAGCTATGACAAGACATTTTATGAAAATGAGCAAAAGACAGTTGGCTGAAGACAGAAAATGAACTCACACATAGAGTCAACTCTGTTAGTAGAGCAGAGTAGGAAACAACAAGGAAATGGTAATATTGCCATTATAGCACTTCTCAATTCTTAGGGATGAGCCTAGGTACTTCCACCAATGGATGTTATGATATGTGTTTAGTACATAATCAAAAACACTGCAAGTGAGCTCTCATAGTACTAAAAATTCCATAGCAAAATCTTTAAATGAAAGACATCAATGTCGTGTACATTTTAACCAAAAGAGTTACACCCAAAGACACAGCAATGAAGTTGGAATACAATTGCTATAAATTGTTTCATCTAGTATTTCATCAGATTCATAACATCATACATTTTAGTGATCTTGTAGAGTATTCCATATAGTTCCGTGGTACTGTGGTGATGGAGGTGCAAGGTGGGACATCTACAACAAAAACAAGCTCTAGACATGATTCCACCTGTGGCAGACATTGTGCCACCATAAGTCCACAGGCACAGCAATTCACTACATGCTGTAAACACAAAGATACATGGTCATGCATGATGCACATGTAAATCATTACCACAAAACAATGTCCAGGAAGGGGTGTCAAAAGTGCCGACATGGTGCAGACACCTGGCCAACAACAGTATACATCATCATGGCAGAGAAATATATGTCCAGGAAAAATGAAGGACAATGGATATGTCAATATTTTGGACATGTTCAGTGGTGGAACTAAGTATTGCTGTTAGAATTCACACTGGGCTATTAGTATTAATTTGATACCTATGTCCAAATATGACTGCATATTCTCATAAACTATGCATATACTGGACAAAAAAACACATGCATTCGCAAATGGATGATACTGACACAAATCTTTATTTTTCATCACTTTTGACATAAATATCTCCATTTATTGCAATTCCAAACTTTTTAGGAGAGAGGATTTTGAAAATACTAACAACATTAGATGAGTTTCTGCTGACAGAAATGGCTCCAATAATGAATGATATTAATGTGCTCTTCTTAACATGTTACTGTTTGATGTCTTCTTTAAAGATTTCAAAATAAAGTCAAAGTTGCAAGTTAGTACCATGGCTAATTTTCCATTACAGGTGCACATACAAGAACACATCTTTGGTATGATGAATTTTCACTCCCATCAGCATGAAGCAATCCATCTTCTTTTATTGTTTGAGATGTTTAGTAAAATGTTACTTATCTCCTTGAATTTGTTGGGTGTAATGTTGGGTACAATGTATGTTTGATCACATATATTACTTTTGTTGTGACTAATTTACACATAAACACTAAATATTTTCACTCCATATGCCAGTCAAGACAGACAAAACAAATTCTTTTGTGATGCTGAGGGAGGTAATCAACATGGGAGAATCTAGATTAGCAAATAGAATGATGATGACAACTGTCATCAAAACAGCAATGTTAATCGATATAACTGTGAACAGTCATGCTCACCATGACTGAAACAATAGGAGTACCAGAAACAGCTTCTTGAAGACTTTATGCCATCTAGCTGTTCATTCTTCTATCGTATAGGTGTTGTTTGCATACACTAAAACTTGTACAAAAGCATTTATTGTAGATAAATCTAATTTATTTGTTGTTTGATTGCTATATCTTTCTTGCTAGCATGCATGATGGAAAAATGGAACACGTTCATTAGGGAATGGAAACTGACAAGTACTGACATCTATTATCATATCGATGTCTTGCGGTTGTCTTGATTGGTACAATGGGGCTACACACAAGCACTAGGCTGCCTATGAGGGAGTGTCTGCAAAAAATCCAATATGTCTCACATTCTCAAGCTATGTTAGATTCAGGTGCTTTAGATCACTATAAATTTACCATTATGATGTATACTTTCAAAAAACTAAACCTTAAAAAATAACAAGTACTAAAGTTCACGGATCTATCAGATTGCAAGCATGACAAAATCATGGGTAAACAGGCAAGACCAGATCAGTGCCATGACCACCCCAAAACCAAGATAACATCTGTCCGAACCATATTTTGTGTGTAGCTAAATCCAAAAGCGGAACACTGCCTGGTGGCAATCAGACTACCCCATGCCACACAGCAATGCATTCAATTCACACCAACAGAATAGACCTCAGACTCTAACTGTCATGTACCACCAAATAGGTGGTTGCTATTCAATTGCACCACACCCATACTCCATGCAACCCAGCCTGTCAGGCTTCAAGTTAGGGGAGTATTCAAACATAGGGCTAGAGGCTGACCTCATCTAGAGAAGGGGAGGGGCGGTATTTATCTTGCCTGTGCTCCCACTGCTACCTCCCTTGAGTGGTCAGTGGTGGGGACCATGAGACTGCCCACCACCATAGTCCCATTCATAGCCCAAAATGCTGTTGTTGCATTCAAGGATTCAACTGCAATCCCTTGCCCACAGCCTCCACCTGAAATGCCAGAGTCCTTCCTCAGGTTATTGGTTGTCTGACCGCTATGTGTCCCAAGTCATCAGCCCACTAGAATGTCATTGAATCAGTGGTCGTTGGTTGCTGTCAATAGTCATCAATTCAAAAGATTTAACGTACCTTGGTAGTAGTTCCTATCATATAAAGTAGAGATACAAAATAAACAAATTCTTGTCAGGGCTCTGGATGTCATTATTTTATGGTGGAGACACCCATCCACTGTCATTCTCATGGCAATTCTAATTGACAACTCCATTGTTGATCGTCGACACTTACAGAAATCATCATCGCGCGATAGCAACACTGTCCCCTCCATGCATGCAGTAATGCCAAAGCCTGCCAGCTCGGAAGGCACCATGACGTTACATCCTAAGAACCAAGACACCCCCACTGATATTCCAACATTTCCAGGTGCAGGAGCTGCACAAATTGATCCTTGACACATGCAGGAGCCATCATAGCACAGTCACAACACTGTCCCCTGAACACATGCAGTCATGCCAAGTCCTGTCATTGCAGATGGTGCCACACTAGCCACACTACCTCCTGTGAATTAAAATAGCCCACCTGACATTCCAACAATTTGTCCACACTTCACTTCCCTCCAGCTGAACCCTTTGAATCTGAGGATGAGGCAGAAGTACCCTCTGCCACTATGGCTGTGCCTCACAACGCTGATAGAGGTGCAGTTGCTGCCATCACCTCTGCGAGAAAGAAGAAGTATTCTGGCAGAAAGAAGGAATCCAATCTGGTGTCAAGGTAGCCAAGTCAATTTACAAAGAAGCAAACAATTGGTTTAGGAAAGAGGGTATTTGTGGAGAGGAAGATTGTGAAGTATAGTGTGCCAGTACACACGCTGGGGTATGAAGTAGTGCAACTGTATCAATCGGACAAGTTCAGATTCTATGAAACAGTTGTTGGCAAACCTCCCAACAGCAAGATGTACAAAGTTCAGTTGGATTTGTTACCAAGTGACTGCAATGAACTTGTTATCCCAAAGGATATTACTGTCCTTGCAAAAGGAGAAGAAGAACCAGCATACAATCCACATCACGATGCAATGGTAGAGGAGTGTCAGGTGGCGGAGAAGCCTCCAGCAAAGAAGCCATCTGACCACATTGGAGACTCTTACAAAGCCTTTTCACTCTTGGACACAGAGTTGCAAGTGGTTGCAACAAACTTTGACTTGGAGAAGATGGCAAGGAAGAACATCTAGTGTGGAAGATCCTCTCCGAAATGGAGCAGATCACTGTGTGTCCAATGGAGACAGAGCAAGCTTCTATTCTGCTTCACAATAAACCATTCACTTGAGACATTCCATGCAATAAAGACCCCAACAAAGTTGATGACAACTCAATCTTATTTGAAAAGTTCTTTCCATCAGTTGTGGGAAAGGCTTGGGTGTTGGATGAATACTTATCTCATGTCTTGACAAATCCAGAGCAGCTAAATGCCTGGAAGTTCGGATTTGAAAGAGACAATATCAAGTTCCACCGTCCAGATGCTGATGATCCTGATGCTCTGCAAAAGATCTGCTTAACTCTCATGGTAACTGCAGAGCTTGAAGTGCATAAGGGAATCATGGGTCTGTGACAGAGAGGGAATTCATCGGGGATGAAGGAGTTCCCAAATTACTGTCAGTTCATTCCCAAGGATTACTTCAAAGCATTCCTCTATGGCTTCCCATACCTGTGGGCTCATAAAAAGTATTGGGTTGTCAACCGTGCTGAACTCCCATTTGATTTCCTTGTACCATTCATTGATGAGTGCAATCACAGAAGCAATTTTGGTCATCGGATGAGAGTATGTCTGGATGGCGACCGAAGACGAGTAAGAGAGGTGGGCTCCCACACATCTCCCAGAAACCAATGAAGCCCATTCCTTGAGGCACTATGATTTGCAATGCCATGGAATGTACCACTGGGATATTTTTCCACCATGATCTTGTTGACTCATCCAACAAGCAATGGAGGAAAAGTACTGTCTGCCACTTGTCAAGTCACATCTACCAAGGAATGAAGAGATAAGCTATCATTGCGCCAAGGTGTCAAGGCAATGCAAAGAGAGCAAAGTTATGCCTGGTAGATGGGTAGGAGGAGATGCATGGTTTGGCTCCATCGAAAGCTGTATTGAATTGAAACAGCAGTGCAGTGTTTATTCTACTTTCATCATCAAGCAGAGCGCCTTCTCACAAGGCTTGGTTCCAAACAAGCAGGACACTGGGTTGTTATGCAAACAACCATCGCTGATGTCAAAATATTCGTAATGGCCCAGACCTGGTCACAACAAGGAGCAGCCTACATGATTAGCTGTGAAGCACCACTGTCATGCAGGAACAGCCTTATCTTTCATGCTATGAAGATGCCCTTGGGAATGTGCAGGAGAAGGAGCTCCTTCAGCTGACTGTAGCTCACATGCTCTATGAGTTTCTTCCTCTGATTGACAAACACAACAAATCTTGTCAAAATTCATTGGCCCTCGAAAAATGCTGGCTCACAAAGAACTGTTGGGTTTGGCTTCTTACTACATTTCTTGGCATGGCGGTCATTGACTTGCGTTGGTGGACATGTCAGGGATCTGGACTGCAACTGCTATGATAATATGGATGAAGAGTTTGTAGATGACTTTGATGTGCGGATAATTGCTAATCTAATTGGGAAGCCTTTGTCTGATGGCTATTTGAGGTATTGTATTAAAAATCAGTGCAGTGAACCGGACAATCCTTTTGAGGCGGGGTCAAAGAATGTCGTCCGCATTACTGGGCCTGATGGATCAATCATTCATCCAAGAATAGCCCCGGTCGGGCTATTGTATACAAAACTATACAATAACCCTTTTTGACTCATGACCCATTCGGCCCTTAATGCATAATAGTTTATACATTAGAGCCAAAAATTGGTCATTTTGGCACATCTTGTTCGCAGGGAAAAAAGCGTTTTTCCACTGTTCGAACGCTTAAGAATCCATCAATAGTGTCTCAAGATGCTTCGCTTTCGGATTGGGCTACTTTAATCGACATATTGCCCTCCCCACAGGCTGCAGACCAAAAATCGTCAAATCAAGAAATTTGAGAGATTATTACTAATTCCTAAGTAAAATGAATCGTAGCAAAAATTTCAAGATTCGCACCAAAAGTGTGATGGCTTGCACCACTGCTCACACAAGACACCCACATACACTGTGGCATTGCACCCCTTTCCACGATACAATTAGTTCTCATGCTTCTGCCATTCCTCCTGCATTTGCCACCACACGATTCATTGGATTCCATTGAAAACACAATTTCATCATGTCGATGCATATGATACAGATCGTCCTGACGACCGTGAGTCATGAGAGCATTGCGCATCATGTGCCCTGAACAATTCCATCTACAGGTCTAATGATTGTCGTGGTCCCTGTCAGCGCTCGATCATCTGCTAGACATGCACAACATGACTTCCTCGTGCCGCGTCACCTCCGCCAAAAGCACTATGCCAATGGCCAGGAAATGATCCAAATACTCTTGTTCCTTTCACAAAAATGGTACCCTACATCAGCCTACATCGCACCACCCAAATGAAAATCACCCCTTGCCTACTCCCCCTCACCCCCACTCACATCCTCATCCAAACAAACCCACACCACAAAGCCCCATCTAACCACCAATCCATCCCCCCCAAATCCTCTCCTACTGAGATGCATGAGCTACCGTTAACTGACCAACCGCCAAAAATGACTCCCAAAAGAGTCGGGTACCGATGTCTTGGTCAAGCTCATGTCACCCCTCCTGTCCTCACCACTGACCATTAGAGGTAGAAAGGTGCCTTTTTGACAACGCCTCCCGGACACAACACTATGCATCCTAAATTTCCTTCGGATACACTCATGAGAAAGTCAAGCGCGCCAAATATGAAATTGGTTATAACGAAGGATTCAGTACGAAATATCCACAAAAATTCATTACACACATCACGTGGGCAGACCAAAAATGACGACGGAAGCGCGAAATGGTGTTGTACAGTACAATACAATAGGAAACCGCACGAACGTGATCACACAATGATAACATCAATCACCACGGAAAGAGCCATTTCATGCCATAGCAACATCAATATCCAACAGCAACCTGGATCAGAGTAGCCACAATCACCCCATTAAAGACCCAGCAAAGGCTTCAAAACCACCTTCCACAGTCACCACCTAAGAAGATCCCATCTCCTGACCATGCCATCCAGCGGATTCGTCGAGGTGGACATAACCAACAACAACACAGCCATTCTCGATTCGTCAGCTTCCGACGTCGTGATCGCCTCGGCCCCACCATCAGAAGTACACAACGCTATTTCCCCTATCCCTCCCAAATCGGCATTGGCCGGAGTCACACAGAGTCAAGAGTCCGACGCGAGTCCCATGCCCCCAAAAAAATTGTCCATGGAGAGACAAACCAAAAAGCCCAGAGCGAAGAAGACTGTCTCATCCAAGGACAAATCCCCCTCTGCTGTCAAGATCGCCAAGAAAGATCAAGACAACACCAATGTGGTGACGCCTCGATCCAAGAATGCCACGGCAGTGGCTCTCACCCCTACCAAGCCAGCTATCGCAACCCCGGAAAATTCCGAAAAGAAAGAGGTCAAGAAGAAACCTCCTGGACTCACGCTGGATTCTTTCTTTGGAAAGGGGATGAAGACGGCTGTTGTTAAGATTGACGCTACGAAGAAGAAGGAAACGGTCGCCGCCAAACAGGTTATAGCAGAACTGGACAAGAGAGTCGAAGGTGTCTCGGAGGTCAAGACGAGTACATCCCACCCCGAACCAAAGGCACGGTCGTCAACGGCAGCAACTAACGTTTCCAAACGATCCAACGCGTGCACTGTGGCCCCCTCGTTTCTGGATATGACCGAAGATTCTCCCGCACGCGCTGTGGCGATGGCAATCGCACAAAAGTTTGCCGGTCGTCGGAGGGGGAAGCGCAGTGCTCTGGGGAAGGCAGCGCAGGGTGTTGGTGAAGTGGGGAGTGGAATGTCTGAACATGACAAGATTGAAAGCTCGGGCGCAGAAAAGGAAATGTCTTCTGATGACGTAGAGGTTAGTGTTGCTGTTGTGGAAGATATGGTAGGAGATAGAATCCACGAGGGAAACAAGAACGGAGAGGCTGATTCAATCGCTCAGGCTGCCACGGATATAGCTCAAACAGCTGACAACACAGTCGATGCAGCAACAAATGGAGTTGACCGAGGAGAGGAAAGACATGATATGGACGACGACAAAACGGTGGAATTAAACGCGGAAAAAATGAAGGCTGCTGACGTTCCCAACAGTAATAGCGAGAACTCAGACGAAGATGCCATGGAGGAGCAAGCTCCGGTTGAAGAAGTGGTTTTCAATGCTGCCGTGCAAGTCGAAAGTCCAATCAAGTCCTCTGATGACGATGAAAGTTCATCACCAAAAGATGCCATTGCAGTTGAAGATGCAACCCAGCAAGATAAGACACCATTTATAACATCTTCACCTAAAACAGCGAAGACAGCCAAACCAAAGAAGAAAACGACGACGACGAAATCTCCGCACGACGAAGCACCTCCAACCAAAGGAATAACATCGATCGGTGATTCTCTGAAGATGTTTGCAGCCCGCCCGAAGACGTCGACTCAAAGTACCGAATCAACTAACAAACAAGAGCTTCCAATCAGGGCTGGGCCATCACAAAGTCCGAGTGACCAGGTGACGTCAGAGACTTCCAAAATAAATCCCGCAAAGAACAGTCGGTCCAATAAAACAGCCGCAACGAAGACAAAGCGAAGAGAGAGCCCCAAGTTAAAGAATACGAAAGATCTCCCTGTTACAGATGGTTCCATTTTAATGGCCGATAAGTCGAAGCCAGAAGCCGACAGCAAAAGTGCATCCTGTAAAGCAACAGCAGTCAAGGCTACTGAACTGCCAACAGAGCCTTTGTCGGATGAAAATTCTGCCCGAATGAAGCAGTATTTAACCCTCCGAGAGCGATACGTTATTCGTGCAGTCGAAGTGGCAAGTCGCTCTGCGTCAGATGACTTCGAAGAAGAACAGTTATGCGATACAGACCTGCCATTATTACAAAAAGGAAGTGTGGAGATTGGAGACGATGGAGAGTTTCCAGATGCGCTAGTGCCACGTTTGTTGGTTCTCGTGCAAGGAAGGTAAGAGTATGCTGCAGTGCATTGATAAGAATCCTGATAGAGCATTCTGGCTAAGTTATTCTATCCAAATTTCGCAAAACATCAGCAAACTTCCACTATCAATCTTCTCCAAGAATGCACTCGAAACACTTTCTGTTTTCACTAATGACGCCAGAACCCTCACATCCGAATCAATCTCAGCCAAAGTAAAGTTAATTGCTCAGCGTAAGCCTTACCTCAGTGGTAATCCACCCTCGCCTTCGGAAAAGCCTATTTCTTTAGCGAAACTTGACTGCTTTGAAGACACAAACGATTGTTACCTCTGGCGCTGGGAACTATCCTCGATTGATCTTCTACCGCAAACAGAAGCAGCCAAAGTAAAGAAGGCTCGCGCGACGAGAAAGAAGTTGCAAGCTCACCACGCGGCGATCATTAAGCTGATTTCTTCGATTGATAATGCAACCCGGTGGCTCGTGAAAAACCCCACCTGCTCAATGCAATCTTCAGCTGTGCCAGTTCTAGCCAAAGTGAGTGACATGGAGGAGAAGGTATTGAAGTTTGAGAGGGAAGAAGAAAAAATCCGTCTTCTCAACGAAGTAAAAGCGCAAAAAGCGAAAGACAAAGCCGAGGAGTTGGCGGAAAAACAGAAAGAAAAGGAGCGGTTGGAGGAAGAACGCCTCAACGCGAAAAGGGTCAAGGAGGAGGAAAAGGCCAAGGCTGCCAAGGAGCGGGAGGAAGCGAAGCAGAAGAAAGAGACCGAGAAGTTAAAACAACAGCGTGAAGCAGAGGAGAAGGAGTTGAAGAGGAAGGCACGAATGATGACGTTCTTTTCTATTGGAAACACCAAAAAAAAGCAGAAGACAAAAGATCTCTCATCTTCGAAAGCCAGTACAAATAGTGTCAATCCATCTTCATTCGATAGTCGTGCATTCCGTTCAATGATAAACTCGGAAGACGGCCATGTCACCAATCCTTTTGCTCGATTGTCTCAAGGCGCAAGATCGTCAAGGAAGAGAAAAACAAAGGACGTCAAAGTTTCGGTATACGTAACAGTACTCTCCGACAACCCATTCGCTCCCCAACCCTACGATGAGGAGAAAATTATTTCAGTTCCCAACAAGTACAAGTTTCTTGGATTTCACGAAGATGATCGTCCTCCTTATCATGGTACTTGGAGCAAGCGCAGTTCCGTAGTTACAGGTCGCCGACCCTTTGCCAGAGACAGCGAGTTTCTAAATTATGACGTGGATAGCGAAGCCGAATGGGAACAAGAGGATGAAGATGGTGAAGATTGCGACAAATCCGAAGGAGAGGAAGAAGATGTTCCGAATGATGACGACACCGATTCGTGGCTTGCAGCAGAAGACGAGTTAGGAATCGACGATGAAGACGAAGAAACGAGGAAACTGAGGAAGAAGAAGCTTCTCTCTGAGGCCACTTTATCCGTAAAAGCATGTGTTATTGCGCCAACCGCAGGCGGCATTTGTCATGAAATGACAGAGGATGCCATGAAATTCGCGGTCGAAGGATTCAATCCACAGGATGCTATGGATCTGCTGTCATCACACGTTGGACTTGTCCTTACACCTAATGTTGATGTTTGTTTGGATGCAATACCACCAACAGATCGCGAAGAACAAGAACCAAAGGCGAATACATCCCAAAAGATGTCATTGGAAGCATCGAAGACAATTGCCCAGTTTATCCACAATTCCACAGTCAACTCAAAGGAAAAAATCATTACTGAGCTTCTCAATGCTCACCCGACTGTTACTAGCAGCAGGGCCCAGGCAATGAGAGAACTTGAGGTCACCGCAGAAAAGAGACGCTTACCCCGGGGTGCTGGAGTTGTTTGGGAAGTGAAGGCGGATCACCTCCACTCACTTGGATTGACTGCGAAGGACTTGGTAAGAGCATTTAGTGGTCTCATATTTTATTCGACGAGTCATTCGATTCACGTCCACAATTGTGTTTTGCTCTTTTATTAGAAATCTCCGCCACCATTGCCAGATGAGACCACTCCTCCGACTGTGAAAACTGCCGTTTCAATTGCTGTTGCTGATCCAGTTCCCACTAGCCCCGTTCCACCTCCCAACCAACCGAAGCAATCAAAGAAGCGCACGAAGCCTGAAGTCTCCACAGCATCAGCTCATTTATTTGCAGCATTTATCAAGAAGGGCAACAAGAAGCAGAAAACAGATTGAATAGAACGATCAGCACTTTCAATCTCGTGGCTTATTGGATAATATCTCGAGGCAGATGTAACTACTGTCTGGATAAAGAGGTAGAACCGCTCTTTCCATACTAATATTTATTATTAGAACATTAACCTTCAGTAAACCAGGTTAATTATCAATGAAAGAAATTTCAACACTCACCTTGAACCAGTGCTGGTGACACCAAAGTGTTGTCAGGTTGCACATGTCTCTCCAAAAAGCATCAACCCTGTCTGGATCTTGTCACACTGATGAGGTTCAAAGTTTTCAGATGAAGACTACACAGCTCCAAAAACATTTACAAATAGGACACAGCTTGGCACGATGGAAATGTTGAAGGAGCAATTCATTTTAAAACATAAGCAGTGTGTGGAGCAAACGCTTCATTAGATCCTACATTCATGAAATAACAATAGATAATATTATTACTTATGTTATGTGTGGTTCCACTTGACAAGAATGGAAGTTCATCAACAAACGATAATTTACGATACTGGTGTATAGTACCTACCTCACTTCAGTGGGCAACATGAAATCATTCCTTGATAGTCTTGGTGAGCAAATAGATGCTCCTGATATCCCTCTCAGGCCACTAAGGGAACCTAGCAATTGAATGATTCAATGCCTTAGCCACATCCAGTAACTTACATCAAGCCACTAGAGCCAATATGTTTCTCTCATTCGGTGATGGCAGGTCTCACTCTCTGTCCACCACTAGAACCCCTGCTATCACCTGGTGGTGAGCTGAAATATGCCAAGCGTATCCATAACAGGGAGCGGTAACATCACTCCGATTCCTCACTAATCCTCCTATCATCATTTCCTTCAAATCAATAGAGCTCTGTCACCCATGATCAAACAGTTCCATAACAGTCTGTCACACATAAGCACCCCCCATGCTTCATGGAAAGAGCATCACTCGCTCCACATGCATTGCATGTATATTGCCAAATAGGGCTTCCACCAACCTTTCATCACCATTCATCACTTGCCTGATCCTGTCTACCCGCCACCAAGTCTATCAACTTGTGCAGCATTGTCTGCATTTTCTGGCTGGTTATGTTAGACCGTGAACATTCAACTACCTGCAAAGTTACCCCACCCTGCCATGCCGGGTGCTGCATCAGCAATAATGGAGTTGTAGGGTTGAGTTAAGTGTGAAGATGTCCACCAACAGCTATGCAGCTATGTTGGCCCTCCCCATTGGATCAATCAAACAGTTCAAGAAGATCAACAGCTGTACTAAGTCTGTTCTCTCTTGCCTATTCAAGGGAACACACTACAAGAGTAAACAGAAAAAGCATCATGCCAACAAACTCAGGATCAAGCAGTCCAAGAAACAATAACAAGACGCCAACAAGCATCGTGTTACATTGGCAAAATTACCCGTGAAATGCATGGACACTGTCAGTCCAACAAAGATAAGATTGGATGCCCAGTTTGTGTCCGTAAAATTCCCTTGCCCTCACCGCCCAGCCCAACAAGACAAAATGGATTTGAGGTAGTAAAGTCCAGATATCCAGGAGCAGGATCAAAGCCACTCTTTGTGACTGGATTGCCTTGGTAGACAAGATGAATGGCCATTCCTGGAATCCTCTCAGATTTTGATCAACTAAATCAAGACCAAACTTGGCAAGTATGTCACCTGCTCTCACATTGATCATTATTTCCACACAGTAAAAAACATGATTTGTCACAACTCAATGATATTCACCTCAAAATTTGTGACCCGAAGACATACACTATGCACAAGTAGCCTGCTGCCTCACACTTCTCTTCCACATGGACAATTTCACCCCTCCAAATCATAAGAGGTTACACATGCACCAGACTAGAGCAAGCAAGTTGTATGCCAAATCCTTGACATCAACATTTGCCACTACAGCAAAGAATGGCAACTAGTATTACAGTGCAATATTTTCTACTGCAAGGCTGTGATGGCAATATCACAGCAGCCCATCAGCAGTCTGTAACACCAACCAGTAATTGAGTTGGCCCAGGCTAGATAGGAGTACAACAAAGAGTCCTGGGTATTACTGGCTGATGCTAAAGTGGCCGCTGTTGGTGAGACATTTCATGACACTCTAAGCACAGTATGCAATCACATTCTCCCGCCACAAAATGATGGAAACCAATGAGTCCATCCCTTCTGGACCTATAGAGGACACTGTTGCATGGACCAATCCTTTCACCAAGAAGAATACTTTGAAACTGTCTTCATACACACTCTTACCCCAGGGTAGACTTGACAGCACCCTGCACAATGCATACATCCATGTTTCACTTTGCCACCATCATCATCGCCACAGCCTCTTCTGACCTTTGGTAGCTTCAGGAATATGGTGCTACACAACTAAGAATAGTATTGACCCACACAAGTAAGCAGCAATGAGTGCAGATCTCTCTGAGTATAAGCTCAACACTTCATTACACATGTTCTACATCAGCACAACAACAATTTGCACAGGATCTATCAGTACATCAATAGTACAACTACTGCTTTAGCATGTCTTTGAGTTGACATGGACTTGATCTCAAAGTAAACATGAGCAATGACTTTTGGCTGCCCAGTGCAATTTGTTTCCACCACAACAAATGACAATGCCATGTTGCATCAGCAACATTGTAAGGTCCCTTTATCACTTGATAATAGCTCAAGCGACAACAGCTATTAACACAGAGGAAATAAAACAATTTGAAATACCCCGCATTTACTCAGTTACCTTTTTCCTTCCTCGCTTGTTTTTCTCCCCACAATATATTCTAGATAAACAGGGGAAATCCTTAAAAGTAGCATAAAGTCCCACTCCACTCCCATCGATGTGATGCTGTCTACCCTGTGCAATCTTTAAGCTTGCTCAATACTTCTCCTACATTGCAAAAATACCACCAGTGATGCCGGACACACAAACACAAGAGCAGTAACCACTTGGCCATTTTCTATGCACTATGTTGCATAAAGTGTTCAATCATGCTGCTAAACCTGGGTAGCCTCCACACATAACACATATCCAGCAAGAAGAGAATCACAGCAAGCAACATTTCATATGTGTTTCCCACAAAACTGATTTTCTTTGTAGATTTCACACCTATGACTCCAACAAGTGCTGTTTAGTTGTCAGAGTTTCTAGCCACCCTCAGAGTTCATCTCATGTATTATCATCACCATGTTATAGAGAGCCTGTGCAGAACCATCCACACTATTCAAGCTACTCCTACCTTGTTGAACCATTAACCAAAGACCACATGCCACAGGTAGGGGAAATCCCATCATTGTCCGTTATGCCATCTTGCTCATTCAGAGCAAAACAACCATCACATATTGTATCTGGCATGTGACCATCATGTGTTACACATCTCAGGCAATCGCCATTAATACCTAGCATGGTTTCATCAACCCTTGTTCTGCAAATAGATAATTTCAAAATAATAACAGATGCTATTTAAAATACAAGACAGTGACCAATTGTAGAGATATGATCCATAATGCTATGTTTCATCATATGATTGCTCCATTCCTAATTGTTTGGTGGTTGCACTTTGCCACTACCAATGCTCAAGGGTCACTGCATAATGGTCCAAAACAGTGAATGGTGCAACAAATATCACACAACATTAGACACGATTGACAACCCTGATGGGGTGATTGCCTGAATGCATTATCCTTCATTTCTGAAGACATCATGGTTTTTGACATTGTTGACGTGCCAGTCCCCATTTCATAGAAAATACAGTATAATTGGCCTCATTCACTGTGTTGAGCTGTGTACCCACAATTAAAACAACAACAAGAATGGCAACTACAAATGACAATGACAAATGATGACAACAACAAATAATGACAATGACGGCAAATGACGATAACAAATGATGATGACAAATGACGGCGACAACAAATAATGACAATGATGACAAATGATGACAAATGATGAAAATGATGACAAATGATGACGGCAAAGACGATGATGAGGACGACAACAATGACAACAACAACAACAGCAACGGCAACGAAAATGACAACAACAACGATGACGACGACGACGACAACGACAGCGACAACGACAAGCACAACCACAACCACAACCACAACCACAACCACAACCACAGCCACAGCCACAGCCACAGCCACAGCCACAGCCACAGCCACAGCCACAGCCACAGCCACAGCCACAGCCACAACCACAACCACAACCACAACCACAAACGCAACCACAACCACAACCAGAACCACAACCACAACCACAACCACAACCACAATCACAATCACCACCACCACCACCACCACCACCACCACCACCACCACCACCACCACCACCACCACCACCACCACCACCACCACCACCACCACCACCACCACCACCAACAACAACAACAACAACAACAACAACAACAACAACAACAACAACAACCAAACAATAAGATATTTTTGATGCACAGAAAGTGAATGTATGTGCCCGGTTAAGATGGCCTTCCACTTCCACATCTCCTATTGGACAAAGCACCCAGATTAAACAATTTTGCTAAGAGTTTTTTTTGTATACAATGCCTAGATAAATGAAAAGGCCTCCAGCAAGCAAGATTTCCAGACACTTCTCCCGCATGTGGGCCAAAAAAGCAAAGGGAGTGAAAATGGTACCAGGTATGAGATCTATGTACTGATCACATGCAATTGTAGGTCCTGTGCATGGTCAATTAACAAAACTAGTTTGATAGTGTATCCCAGCTACCTAACATATATGGCTGTGTCAAACAACCACTAAATGTTTCAAGTCATTTAAGCCAACACAATTTCAAAGACAGTGAAATTTTTTGAGTGAGACAGCTTTGGCACAAGTGTGACATCACCATTTACAGACCATAATGGGCTTATTGGAGTGTCTTGTCCTTTTGGCCCAGAAAAGATTTGTTTTCAATATATGCCTTTTTAACCAACCAGTTGTTCTTAACACCACCGTAGATATGACAGAGGAATACAGTTACATACTCACATACCTGTGAGTTGGCTACCATAACTCGGTAGGTAGTTGTGTGTGCATATTTACACATGGGACCCTCTTAGCTCATAGCCTGACTACGTATCAATGTGTGAATATTCAGACACTTTGACGTCACATCCACCACAATAAAAGCAAAGAAGAGAATGTGGGGCAAATAACTGATGTTTAAGAAATAATAAGGGCTGAAGTTGAAATTGTTTGATTGAATGAAGCCATGCATATAATTGCTGGAGAAAAAGAGGAACCGATAAGTAAAACCTGTGTGCTTTAACTATGTGTGTTCACTCATAATTACTCTAGTTTGGCACTATTTCTTGTGTGTGTGTAGGTGAATATTCACCATGTAGACAAGACCAAACCATGTTCGAAATAAGTGGTATCTTTGGAAATGTGGAACATAAAGCCAACATGGTTAATACCTACAAGCCAACACGGTTAATAACTATGGTAGGGCATAAATCACGTTGGTTGGCATCTAGACTAAGACTAAGTGTTTTGATCAACTTTGGCCCAAATCTGACAGACTTGGCATTTTACAAGACCAAAGAAGTGAACAAGAAATCTCTCCAGAGATACCCCTCACAAGCTTGTCAGCAGCAACCACACTTAGGCTGTGACTTGGTTGGGCGGATAGAGAATAGAGAATAGGTTTTTTATCGCTAAAATCGTCTATTGGCCTATTCGGGCCAAAAATTTATGACTTAGTTACCTCCAATAGACCGATAGACACTCCATTTCTATTCTCTATTCGTTTTCGGCGAATTCGAATAGACCAATAGAGGGCTCTATTCGGTGTGTCGAATAGCCATTTGAGAATAGGCCAATAGCTCTTTTTCGTTGACCACCAATTTTCCACGACAATCGTGGCAATCCACCACACAATCGTCACACAATCACAACACGACAATCACGACATGTGCACCAACGCGTCACGCAACAAACAGAAAGCCACGGAAGATGTTGGCACTGTTTTAAATCGCTTCCTATCGCGTTCATGCTTCATATCTCCACTAGTTCTTGTTCGGTAGGGAGATTTACGATGATGCGGTGGAAGTTGTCATGGTCGTGATCTCTCGCATTGTAATATTATTTTATTTGTATGTTATGTTTACGTGCTAGTTTTTTTCACGTTCACATCTAGACCTTCATTGTACATCTAAATTCTATTACATATAATATTACATCTTTGAATGTTTAAAGGTAGAGTAAATTGCTATCGCTCTTTTGAGCTATTCTCTGTTGGAGCAATTCAACATTGTCACGATTTTTGATGAGTGGAGGTTAATTTTTTTTATTCGCCAAAATCCTATTCTCTATTCTCTATTGGTCCAACCAAGTCACAGCCTTACTGACCCAGGTGCCACATGACATGTCAAATGGATTTGAGTGTTTTGGCGATTATACGAATTCCTATGTATAAATAATTGTAACCGGTTCCTATATGTCGGGTGACTCGTGGAGCTAGGCAAATACCAGAAATTTGGCGATACGTGCTTGTTCATGCTGACTAATCGCAGCAGACTTTTTGAGCAACCCGGGGACACGACCACCGTGCCAACAAGTCCAACCTCACGTACCCTAGCGAAAACGCACCGGCACCTAAACAATGAGCACTAGAAGAAGTAACCGCGCCAGACAAGGCAGCGACAATGGCTCCGCAATCGCCGAGGAAGAGCCAAACCCCACCCAAAGCATGAGGGATCGCAGCAGAGCCGTTGCAGAGCGTGAGGCATCTAGACTGGCACGCCCGGATCAGGCATCGGCGGCGAGGACCTTGGGTCATGCCTCGAAATCTAAGAGTGCGGTAATGTCGACCCCACTGGGAAGTATGTTATTGGGGCGAAATTCTTCACCTGGTGTAAACAGCAGTGCCGAAAATCATGAGTGGTGTGGTCCATTTTCCATTGCGAGGCAGGTGAGTTATGTCCAGACGCGACAATCTCACCATGTGCTTCTACATACAACGCTCATCTTTTCCATTTTGATTAGATGATTGCAGCACGAGAAGAAGCCAAACGGCTCCGAGAAGAACAACAAGCCGAAGCCGAAAACCCTGGCGGAAAAGAACAGCACCCCCTCGATGAAGCCATGGAAATTGTCGAGCTGGAACGTCAACGTAAAGAAAACCCTTCCATGAATTGGATTTCTCGTCACAATAGAACTGCTGATGCCCTGTCAGGATCTGCCAACTATTACGCGAAGAGGCGTAAGAGATTCCACAGGCAAAAAGAACTTGCTGGACTCGGATCGAACACTGTGCCGTCACTCTTTCAGTTATGCATAAATTTCTTAGTTAAAAATTTTGATCATGTTGATTCTCTCGGAATCGTCGATCACTCCATTCGCCGTGCACTATGTGAAAATCTAGTGGCAGAAGGGAAAATGAATGGTGCTGCTTTTGATGTTCTGGCTGAAATGGGGGTGGAAACGCTAGAGCTTATTGACTGCGCACAGGTAACTCAAGATCAGATGTGTGAAGCTCTTCAGTCCCTACTACCCTCTGGATTGCGGGCTATACTGCTGAAACATTGCGGAAGATGCTTTGGAAAACAAGCTGTGAAAACCATATCTGAAATTAAAAACGAAGACTTGGACTTGTTTGCAATAAGCTTGAGTGGGGCATACTTGCTTAAAGACGAAGACGCCGCAAAACTACTCGCTTCAACAAGCCGGACTCTCTCATCAATAGAACTGATAGCATGTCCATTGATTGGGATGCACTTTTGTACTGCACTGGGGGAGCATTTTTCTTCTTCACGCGATGCACAAGTGCCTGGGGGATGCCTTTTAGAATTGTCATTGGAAGATATTCCTCTAACAAAGGAAGCATTGTTATCACTGGGTGCAGCATCAGACTCACTCAGGAAATTAAAGAGCCTGCGATTGAGGTCTATAGATGGTTTAGACGATGAAGTGGTATCTATCGTTTTAGGGTCTATCGAAGAAGGTTCACTGGAAGGCATAGATCTAAGCAACAACCCCAATCTCACTGATGACATTCTTTCCAGCATTCGGCGATGCAATTTCAATGACAACTTACGTTCCTTGCAGCTAAGTAGCTTGAAAAATCTAACTGCTATTGGACTTGAGGCATTTTTTACAGACATCCCAGACCTGCCCTCTCCACCCATGCTTCGCAAACTTGACTTATCAAACTGTTCATATGACGAGATTAATGATACTGTTGTGACACTGGCAGCAAAGGCGTCATCTTTCAAGAGATCACTGAAAGATTTCACAAGTGGAGATATCGATATTACTTCAAACCCTGAACAGTTTGATGCAAATGTCATCCACTCAATGGGGTTAGTCCATTGCAACATTGCCGGGAGCAGCGTGTCTGATAAAACCATGGAGATTTTGGCCGTCTGTTGCAAGTCATCATTAGAAGAGCTTGATGTCAGCTCATGTTCCAATATCAGTGACAAAGGACTTGGATATCTTGTGTCCAAGCTTGGAAGTCAGTTTTCAAAGGTTCATGTTTGGGGGTTGGCGCAACTTACGGAGGAGTTCTTTGATGGCCATGATAGAGCAGAAGATGGTGGTTTGGAAATTGTTGGTATCTGGATGAAAAAGAGTGGCGGAAGGTCAGTTCGTTGACCAGCTCCTTTCGTTAGCAAGTATTGCACAGGCACGTATTGTCAGTGAAGTCCGTCGTGACTTGCTCATGGCACAGCACGAGGAAGGTTCGACTACTGTTACAAAATCTAACTGAGGTTGTGAACTCATGCGAAACACTTCCATTTCCGAACGAAATACTTCAAAATTCAACAAAAATCAACCGAGCCTCGTACGAAGTAGCATTCTAAAGATCAGTCTTCATTTCTCAAAGTGTTGGAATGGTTCTCAGCAATGTAGAAGATTTTTTCAGGGAATCACTATTTCCATTCTAGATTAATAGCAAGAGCAAAATGAAGAATAAATAATATGCATAAATGGAAGTTATGATTTATCACTGAAGTTCAACTGCATTACGAACATCATGTACGAAACCTCTGCGATCACTGTGTCCCAGCTTCTACCTGATTGCCACCACCAACAGCACCAGAGTCATAATCATAATCAACATAGTCCACTCTTTCACAAGCGCGATACTCATCAACCAAACATTGCACAGTCTCCCTCGCTGAATCAAACTCATCCAAATTTTCCTGAAAAATGGGCTCACGGCGATAATTGTCCAAAAAGGCATTCCTTCTTCGAATTTTATCGTATTGGTTTAACAACCGATCAAACAATTCGGCCATACTAGTGTGATTTGCGAGCATGAAACCACTGACTTTGTTGGTACTCGAAATAAATGGTGATTTCCTTGCCAAGGCAACCTGGATGGAGGCAGGTCCCCATGGGATGAATCGTACAGTCTGCCGCTCTCTCATTCTCTGTAAAGCTTTGTGAATTTGTGTTGGCTCGACGTCATTCCCTTGAATAATGTTGAGCATGGATATGTAGCACGAACTTGGCTTGCGTGTATCAGCGGAGACCATGATATTATCCGGTTGACACAGACGTCTCATGACATCGAGCACAGTTGTTTTTCGAACGGAGGACGATTTCGAAGTGGGCTGGTATGATATGGGAGATATCGATCCATCGGCGGTGGGTATGGGATTCTGGTAGTAATCAGCAATTGTCAGAGGTGTGTAACCCGTCATGAGGAAATGACAGCGAGGTGTAGGAATGAGCGATGCCAACAGCCCAATCAAATCATTGTTCATATATCCCGGATATCGTAATGTTGTGGTGGAAGCAGCCATAATAGTCGCCACCAGACTATTGAGTTGGTCTACCGTAGGGTTCGGAATTTTGAGTCTATCGACCGCAATCCTATTCAGAGCAGTGTTATCCAAAACCACAACCGCATCCGCATTCAGCGTCAGCCTTTTGAGCGTCAACACTGAATTATATGGCTGCACCACGACATCGGACGTATCCTGATCCCAATTTGGAAACACCGAATAGGTCTGCACCAGCTTTTTCGGAAAGTGGTCATTCAGCGCCTCGAGTAAATACGATCCCATGCCCGATCCGGTGCCCCCCGCAATGGAATGACAGAGCACAAACCCCTCCAAAGAATCGCTGTTGTCACTCTCCCTATCTATCATGTCCAAGACCTGTTCGTGGTGCTGCTCTCCCTGTCGGAAGCCGGATGCCCAGTTGTTCCCCGCCCCTCCTCCGTCTTGGGCTATGAAGACGTTCTCTTCATTGAAGAGACTGCGATATGGACCCTGATGCGTCAGCTTGTTCACCACTCGCGGCTCTAAATCAATCAGAAGAGCGCGGGGAATGTAATGCTCATCATCGCTCTGGTAGAAGAAGACGTCCTTGCGATCGTCTAAAAAGTTGTCGGGAGAAAGGCCAATGGCGGTGGGAGACGACGACGAGGGCGATGATGCCGGGGAGGCGGCGGGCATTTCCCTCAGGAGACCGTCCGGTTGGATGCCGTGTTCGAGGCATAGCTGCTTCCAGAATTCGCCGCCGATTTGATTGCCGCATTGGCCTACTTGGAGAGTGATTATTTCACGAGGCATTGTTGATTAGACGGGTGACAAGGAGAAATTAACGAAGGCGAAGGCGGGGACCAGGCAGGGACCTTGTCATTGGCTATTATCATGTACCGTATGGTATAGTACGGTGGTACAATACGTGTAACACTACCGTAAAATGCGGAGCATAAGCACCCACAAATGTTAAAAGATACATTTTAGTTGGGCTTATACAGGCTTATACACTGTAACAAGCTAGTGATATTACACGGTGAAAAATTATTGGTATCTTAAAATTACCAGCAGCCGCTGCAAGATTTTTTGCAGCGAAACAGATTGCGATTTGTAGAGACAGAGGAAGACGTACATTAAAATAAAGTGGCTTGTAGTACGAGTGTATGCCAAAATGGGGCGCGCGCCGCGCTCCCGCGCCCTTTTAGTTTGTGAAATCATTTTCTTGTTACACACTCTTTTGTGACACGATAACATTCCCTTCAAGTTTTAAAGAACCCTTGTTTGAAATTTTTCGTCTCTACGTCTTAAAATGATTTGTGACTAAATGTTCCCTTAAAGTTTACAGAAACATTGTTGAAAATAATGTCAGACGTTACACACAAAGATATAATTTTAAAGGTAGGCATATATGAAAACACTAAGACTACCCATGTAAGTCCAAGCAAAAAATGAATTATTTACAGGTAAGTTCACATCAACTTCATGGTCAGTACCTGTTTTGGCAAAAAGCAAAAAACTGTCTCACTGAAGAAGGAGGAGAAGAAGAAGAAGGAGAAGAAGGAGAAAGCGGCTCAGTTTCCAACACAACTAAGATTTTGAAAAAATCTTGACTTACCTCGAGGTAGGGATATTGTACTTTACGTCACAACACATCACACTCGCCCTCCATGCTTCGTCCATGCTGAGAACTCCGACACCATGTGCGCGAGATGTTAGTGACTTCCGACGGAATCGGAGGTTTCTCGGCAACCATCGGGAGTCACGGGGAGCGCTACATATGGGCATTTTGCTGATGATGTGGAGAAACTACCCAAGAGGGTTTTAGTTTTAATTTATAGGTTAGAACACGATAAAAATGTAAATGTTCCGAAAATCGGACATTTGGGGCTTATACACTGGTGGTGCTTATGCTCCGCATTTTACGGTAGAGTGTAACAGACCCCACTCATACCCCATTGATGAAACAGTCCCCAAGCAAGTCCAACCACCCACAACAATACTCTGAACAAGAAATTGTCAAGGATGATTACCATACCTTTAATCACTTGGTTATTAGGCCATTCGCCTTTGACTGGGTTATATCCTGGGTTAAACACATTTTTTGAGCTCATAACCCATATTTAACCCGTTTGGCGTTATGCCTACGACTGGGCGGTCGACTCATGGGTTAAAAATAATAACCCACTGTTGTAAATCGAAATCTCCTGGGGTTTTCAGGTCGAATTTCCCCCTGACCATTTCTACTGGTGTTTAATTTTCGCAGCCACACATTTCTTCCCGCCATATCTTTTATCTGTCTCTTTTTATCAGAACTCCACACCTCTATCTCATCGATGCGTGGCACTTTGACCCCATTGTTCTGATCTCATCACGTCAATTCATCAACATCATGTCAAACGCAGACGATTCCGACTTCACCCCTACAGCTGATGTGAGCAAAGAGAGCTCCTCCTCATCGGACCAAGAAACTCTCGTCGAGGTAGCTGAGAAGAAGCGCGCAGATGCAGCCAACAAGAAGCGAAGCGCTGCGACAAAGGCAGCAAAGCCTGGAGAAAACTCGTAATGAGAAAGGAGGCAAGACTGCGAGCGTGCGTTCCCGTACTGTCTCTTTTGGCAGTGAAGAGCTGTTGCTAGTCGCACGGGCCTTCATGAAAGTCTCAACTGATGCAAAGCACTCCACCGATAAGAAGGCAGAGAAATTTTGGGACGAGGTATACATCACCTTTGAGAAATATGTTGTGAGTGCGAATAAAATGAATGAATCTAATTCTGATTTCACTCCCATCGAACCTGGTCGTGGGGCTGAGTCTATACGGAATTGCTGGCAAAGAAGAATTCAACCAGCCGTCAATAAATTTGCTGGGATCATTTATAGCAACCCCCCCAATTCTGGAGAGGTAAAGGATGACGCCTTGATGGATCTCTATTATTCCAGGATGCGTGAAGAGTATGCATCAAGGTCACATACATATGTGAAAGACTGCACCAAGTCTTTTCACAAACTCAGGAAAGCTTATCTCTTCCTCAGTCAGCATCCCAAGTTTGAAGTAGAGTTTCCACCTGATGGCTCAAAACCTCCGGCCAAACATCCACATTCGATCAGGAAAGGCAACGTCCCTGAAGAAGCTGCAGTGGACCTAGATGAATTGAAGACATTCCTGAAGCTGCCGTTGAGGAAGGAGCGTCCTCCTGGTAGGGAGAAGTCAAAAAGAATTGACGCCATCAATTTAATTGTTGACAAAGTATCAGAGAGAGCGCAGTCAATCCGTGACAACACAGCAACCCTACAGGACATGTGGTTGAAAATTGAAAGCACTATCGAGATGATGAGCAAACATATGAAAACAAACGTCGAGAACCAGATTATGTCCCATGCTCCCTCTCTGGTAAGGAAAGCTTACTTTGACAACCTCTACAGGTCCATTGCAGCTGACGCTGAGTCACGTGCCGTTGAGGCAGACAATCGAAAGAAACAGTTAGAATTGGAACGAAGAGAGTTGGAATTGAAGGAACAGTCACTGAAACTACGAGAGTCCCTACAGTGAGCTGGAGTCGAGGCACCTGAGAAGGAAACAGCACAAACAAACCCACCAACGGTAGAGTTGTTCTCCTCCCCATGTTCCACTAATCGTGACACTAACACTCTTTTGAACCAGTCAAAATGGTTGTAATTGTTAGGTACAGGTCTGGTTGTTGAGAAACACCACCTTTGTAATGCCGAGAATGGTGCAGAGTTTGCATGCGTCCACAAGCATGATAGTTCTGATTTCATGAATCAAGACAAGTTCGAGAGATTTATTTTACGTAAAACCAAGTCTTCTGAACTGTACAAATGGGACTTGATGGTTGAAACTGGAAACATTTTAGTAGAACACATCGTGGAAGATGAGGATCAGGGACCCAGTAAGGAGTTGGGTCCCTATGGATGGTACCGTCACCCATCGCATAGTGACATTTCAAAGAGTTGTGAAGGGAAGACTGCAGATATTGGCCGAGTGTTTCCTGTTTGATGTTCCTGTTTTTATAATATTTTGGGGTACATGAGTAAATAAATCTCTTAGCAATCTATTTTAAGGGCACATCAACAATTATTCAACTGCATTATGACATATTCTACATAGTATAGAATATTATTTTGTGACTAAGTTATGCTTTAAAATTACTTAACACAATGTACTGCTGTTTCAACTTCACTCATGAATTCATTCCAAATTCAAAAGTGCAATGGATTAAAATTATCCATCCACAAATTCGCGTTCTCCAGTGCATTTTTCCTGAACTTCTCACAGAACAAATGCCTTTTCATAGCATCTTTCAGGTACTTCGATCCTTCATAATTGTACAATTCCGCCCACCTCCTGTGTACCATTTCAAATTTCTCATGTCTCCCAGCAGGAGTGGCACTGTATGCTTCATCATTAATATCCGTGTCTTCATCATTCTCATCATTATCCTCATTGCAAACTGTATTATAAAACGCTCCATCTTCCTTTTCATCATCATCAACTCTCTCCTCGACCATCATGTTATGCAAAAGAATTGTTGCCATAACAAGAAAATAGATGTCATCCCTGTGGTGTAAGATAATGGGATGTGTTAGTGACAAAAATTTGAGCTTTAAGACTCCAAAACCTCGCTCAACATCTTTGCTTGCAGCCTCCTGGTCAACCTTGAAGCTACCGTCCAATCGAGTGCTTGGATCCGTCTCCGTACCGAGGAATCGTGACAGTGATGGATAAATGCTGTCCACTAAGTAGTACAGTTTCTTGAATGGTTTATTGTCGAGAGTGTACTGGTGGTCAATCTGATCGTGTCTCCCGTTTAACATTGATTCCAGTAACGACGAACGTTCCCATATGTTGATGTCGTTAAGGGTACCAGTGAATCCAAATGATCCATGCCAAAACCATAAGTTGTGATCAACTATGGCCTTGAGGGCAATAGTTGCACACTTCTCTCGACCTTGAAACTGACCTTTTAGTGCAGTAGGACAGTTCTTCCAATGAACTTTGGTGACATCCAAAGATCCCAACATGCCAGGCATTTTGTGAGCATTCATATGCATCGTTGTAACCTTGAGAGCATCTGTTAGGCCGAATGCTTGGTAATTTGCAATTGCCAAGCAATTGCAAAAATGGGCAAAAATCACATTGCAAATCCTTGTCGACATTTGCATTACCAAGGAATTGCAAACAATTCCTCGACTACTTCGGTTTAGCTCGGGATTTTCTGCAACGACCTCTTGTTTGGCATCAATTCTGTTGTGTGACACCTCTGATTGGCATCAATGGAGTGTATACCATGTCCGTTTGGCATCAATTTTTCCGTTTGACAGTACGGAACAGTAGTCATTTGTAAAATAACTGAGAAATAACCATTCCTTAGGAATTGTAATACAGATTAAATATCTTCGTGATTCCTTAGGAATTTCAATATCGTCCAGGTGTTTTCACCATTACAATTCCTTGGGAAGAGAACACTGACCCAACATAAGATATTAATTTACGTAGGGATTGGTACAATTAATATCCCTGTCAGTTGAATGCGTTCCGGCGCCAAATTTGGCAAACAACTACATCCAAACTGACAAGTCTCGCAAAATTCAAATGCAATTCGGCTGTCGTCAAAGAATTGTTCTGCGTATTCCTAAAAATGCAATTCCTTGGCAGTGCAAACGTCAACAAGGAATTGCAAAGTGGAGTTTGCAATTGAGGGCAATTGCTTGGCAATTGCAAATTACCAAGCATTCGGCCTAACACATCAGCCTTTGTTGGGATTCGCAGATAGACTTCCGCTAATGCAGGACACGTTACCAAACCTGTCACAAGGTGATGCATGCACCGGCGGCTTGTCGTTTCACCGAATTGGTGATAGTCCAGGAAGGCATTTCCAGATATGCCATAGCAGATCATCTTGAGTGCACATAGGAGCTTGAGATATGGGTTGATTGTTTCCTTTCCCGCACGGCAAACACTCTTTATCCAAAATGAATTTCTATGGCACAAATGATTGAGGATTGTGTCGACCATGTGACGCTTAATCCTGAAAGGGCGCTCAAACTGCTTGTCTGGAAACCTTGGTACTTCACCAACCCAGTCACTTAAAACACTCTCTTCAGCCCTTTGATAGTCATATTTAATGCGCTTCAGCTGGCCTGCTGGAGAGGCACGATTACGCTTCCCTGTCAGTGGAGGAAGATGGTGTTCATCAATTGCTTCTAGGACCATGTCACAAATAACATCTTTATTATGTGACATTGAAATATTTGAAGCCCGAAGCAGTTTGGTCACCCTTTTCAGTAAAAAAGCAGCTCATTTTTTGTTATCAGGAGGAAGAAAAATGGTTCATCTTCTACCTATTTATTCCCAGTGTAGAATTTTTCGTCAAGTTGCAGAACAAAGACATATCCTCTTTGTGATCCGATTTTTGTTTTGGCTATGAAACACATGTTGACTCAATGCAGGAGACAAAGCAAAACTCTTCACGACACTAGTCGTTACAAGGAATGTTTCAAAACAACCCCACGCTAGCTTAAACACAACTTGCTATGGCTGAATACATCTCAACATCAATAAGGCCATGTGCGCAGGCAGAAAAAAATCATACCCCACCCATAAAATCGTACCCCGCAACAGGTTATGAGTATGTGATTTTGGGGGTATGATTTTTTTCGATTGTACAGGTTCGACTCCAACTGTGCAATAGAAAAAATATCACACCCCAAGAATCATACCCCCCTCCCGCCAAATCTTTACGCGTCTTCTCTCACGGTGTCCAGATCATCATTTCCACGATCACTCGTGAAGGGTATCATACGACAGGTATGAATTCTTCTTTCTGCCTACGCACAAGGGTACACACCTCTGTGACGGCCAGACGCTGGGTACGATTTTTCTGCGGTGGGGTACGATTTTTTCTGCCTACGCACATGGCCTAAAAACATAGATTCCAGATCTGGACTAATTATCATGTATAATATAGATCTGAACTATTAGTCACAATGACTTTCCAAAACACATAGAAGTAAGTGTTTTTCACTCTTGCTGACCCCACCAATCAACTACCTGCAAACAGCTATGTCAACAAGAGTCACTTCACCACCTCATATGTTATCACCCATGGAATGCTTTGATTCTGACCAAAGATTCCTACAACATGCATGTTTCATCCACACAACATATGTTTTATGGCTGTAGTATGTTACTCCAGCAGAAACACAACAATCAACAGATTTCACCAGAATGAAAATACATTATGAAAAACAATATAAATCAATCAAATACATAGGCACAAGCAAAACCAAGTATGACTAGTCCAGATATCACACATTGGCAATGATGCATTCTTGATCAAATCAAAATAAATTGAGTTTGATAAGAGAATGTTGGCCTAATCAATATTTATTTTATGTCCAACTAATTTCTTTACCGCTTGGTGCTTGCACTACGCTGCTATGAGACAAAGCACAAGTCGGTCTAAAAGCCAATGAAATGTCTACACAGATGTTCATAATGCTCATCAAAAGAGGTGGTTCAATTCTCATACTACCTCAAATTCAAGTATATACGTACCCATTTCTATGAAGGGAAAAAATTTGCACTACCTCTGTTGTAGTTGAGATATTGTTCTTTTTCAATGTGCAGCACATGTCATATGAAGCAAGGTGATAGCCGCATACAGCAATATGATGTGTAATATGATTGAGTACACAGTCATGTTTTTGTGTGAAAATTTATTTTGCTCTGATGGCATGATAAACGTAGACAGCCGTACTCTTTGAGCAATGTTTGGTCATTAAAAATGCTGTACATGTCATAAAACTTACTACTAAATGTCTGGCAGCTGGCAGATCAATGAATCAGGTAAACAAGGTGGACAACGCCTAGTCAGATTTAGTGTGTTTGTCATGATTTACATGACTTCAAGTGATGTCTCTGCGCACTGTAATGGTTAATAATGGAGAAATGAGATTTAGTAATATGAAAAATAAATGTCATCATTATTTTTTCTTCTCACCGGCATGTATAATTGTATGGTTCCTAGATGTATTAAATGGAGATAATCTTGATTAATGAATATGGATCAACATCAAATGCAGTTGAATGAATTACAGATTTTATACTAGTACTCTCTCTACATGCCTTTATTTACCCACTTCATTCAAACTCCTAAGGAATTGCTCATTAGAATCAACCCAAATTAACTTGGGAATTCCGAATTCCCTTGGAATCACGAATGACTTCTGTTGGAGAATAGTTCATTAGGAATGGAACTGTGCCCCCCTCAACCATCTTGCAAAAATCTATTCCAAAGGAATGATATATTTAATAAACATCCCAAATTATTTACAAGCTGTACTACTATGTATGTTTTCAAATCACCACAGAGAAGAATGTGTGCAGCATTGAGATGTAGAGGTAACTTTGATCTAAACAGAACATGAGATACTTCTGGAACCAACTACAGAAATATTCATGGATGCTTCAGCACGCGTTAGAAGAATTCATGAGAAGAAAAAGTAATAAGTCCTAGGGTAAATAAAGGTATGTAGAGAGAGTACTAATATAAAATCTGTAATTCATTCAACTGCATTTGATGTTGATCCATATTCACTAATCAAGATTATCTCCATTTAATATATCTAGGAACCATATGATTATACATGTTGGATCAAAAATTGGAACCATCCCAGTTTCAAAACTGGGATGTTTTTGTCCCCAAAGGAATACTCTCCAATTTTTTATTTCAATCACAAAAGTTCCAAAGTGGTCAGCTGGCTGGGAAAAGACTTCAAGCACCAATTTGGGGGATACATCATTTTAGTTTCAATCTGGGACATTTCCAAATTCGGGCATGACATACATGTTTGTGTTTATGCATCAAAACAACATTACTAAAGTAATGAAAAGATTAAATTAAAAGCTTTTATGTGGTAACTACATTTCTGTGCTGCTCTTGTAAATGTTATTTCCAGTCTAAGGGATTGTTATATATATTTTATAAATTGAGTTGCCAACAAAAACAATATGTTAAACAATTTATATTTATTTATATGTTATATTCTGGATCAAATGGGCACTTGGAGTTATCAAATCATCACACATTTATAAACTATTGCCTTTTCTGATTATTTGGCATCGGTCAAAAGGTTTATAACCTATGTCCTTCCACAAGCTGGTGTAGAGTGTGTCAGACCCATCTTTTACTTCAAGTCCATTTGTCCAACGTTCTCCCCCCCATTGCTGAAGTCTATTGGTTATAATATTAGCATCACTGTTTTTGAGCAAGCCAGACCAATGTGGCTTGCTATCTGGAAAAGGATCTGAACATACATGACAAAACACCTCCATATAACCCTTTGTCTTGATAAATAATCGCCTCAAACATCTTAACTTGTAGTAAATTTAGCACTCAGCCTCAGATCATGCTCCAGAACAAAGTTAGTATGAATATTTTTGAGTGAGCCATGAGTCAAGAATATTGTAGAGAACTATGGACTCTTTCAAGATTCTTCATTATCTTACAGGTACTGGTCACTTTTTCATGGTGGGGAAGTTTGAAGATATATATTGACTTATTATCTTCAAAAGAAGGCATTTGACTAGATCTATTCACTTTGTGGATTTGACATGGGTTCTTGAGATATATATTAGAATAACAGCATTTGGAACATTGTGTTGATCAAATGAAGAAAAGCTTCAGACCACTTATTTCTGAGCTTATTATGTTGATAACTTTGGTCAATTTATCATTTAAATGGTACTCTAGCATGATACCTTGCAACTTGGATGTTCCATTCCATCTGTTTGATTTTTGGCTTGGTTGATTGTCCTAAGCTGTTTCCTTACTTTTGGTAAACACTGTCTTTTTGCATGAGGATATGATCAACTGTACCAGATTGCATGGATTTTATCTTGATGTCTGTATATATTTGTTGTCATGAACTGGTTTTTGTCTGCTGTGGAGGAATACCCACAGGTGTAGTCATCATTGCTGGTGATTGTCTTGTGAACTTTATAATTTTCAATGAAATTTCATCTCGTGAGATCTCAGGTACAATACCTCACAACAAGCAAACACATCCGTCGGTATTGTCAAGTAGCAAATTGCAATCAATGGAGGTACTATTTATTTGTATTAGCATTTGGTAACAATAGGTGGTGGTGTTTCATGGTTCCTGAAATGTGAAACCAAGGTGCTAAATTGTGGAATGAATGACAAGATGAGTCGATTCATTCGGAAGTGTATGACAAAGTAGGCCCCAAGCCATCAACGACAAGAACAGAAAAATCAATACTAGTGGTTCATATGAATTCTATCCTTACTGCAGCATTGAAGCAAATATCATCTACGAGTTACACCTACATTACATCAAGAATGACATCAAAAATAAGATAATGGTACTCATGGGAGGACCAAGCTCACCCAAGAGTATAGATGAGTGCAATACCCAAGCTTGACCACGAGGGCAGCATCATCATATTTCTACATGAGGAAGAGCCCTTCGAAAGAGCAAAAGAGTCTAAGTAATCTAATTGTCAAACGAAGACGCACTGACAGATGGAAACATTTTCGGTCGTCGGCACTCAGGAAGAACCCAGTGCAACGCAATGGAACACATTTCGGTTGAAGCAGATCCAAAGTCAACAGAGAGGAATGCTGCCATGGATTTCGGGTCGCCGGTTGAGTAATCGGTTCCCTTAAACAATACCTTGACTGTTGCAGAGTTTTCAGAAAGTGCCACTGCATCTATAGGGGCTCTTTCGAAGACAGATGCTTGGGGATGTTGAAGCTCCTCCATTGCAAGTTGCCTCAAACGGCCAATGTAAGGACAGATCTTGATGTCTTGTTCCTCGCTTGGGCTAGAAACCCCTTCAATGAGTTTGATGAGGCAAGTTCTCCGACTTGCATTCAGTTCTTGCTGCGATTTTAAAACGAGGTACATTTTTTCCATTTCAACTAATTCTAAATGACGTGCTTTCTTTTTCATTCTGTCAAAATAAAAAAGATGATGATTGATATCAGCACAACGCTGAAACATGAGTAATGTCTGATGTGTCTAAATGAGTACTTACCGTGTACACTTGGCATGTTCTCTATTGCGAGTTCGGGTTAGTTCCAGCCTCTCTTGGTCGTTGAGGTTGCGACGCTTCTTGCCGCGTTGTGGTTTCGAATTGAGAGCGTCTTGAATTCTATCTGTTCGAACGGCCAACTCCATGCGGGAGACACCGTCAGTGCCTACAATAGGTTTCTTATCCTGGTCTGCCTCCGTAGTCAGTACACGAGAATCTACGCTTTGATGATGTAATGAAAACGTTGGCTTGTAAGAAGGTGGGGTCGAATGGCTTGTCAACAACTCTTCAAGAGGATTTGGAACTGATGGGACATCATTTGACACTGGGGGATGATTAATAATGGACTTTTGCGCCCTCTTCAAACTAAAGCGGCCCTTCACACGAAGCATTGGGGAGAAATCACCTTCAATCAGATGAGGAAGCGAAGGATTTAATGGGTCAGGAACGGGTATCTCAGGATGTACACTTGGTGGAGCACGACAAAGTGTGACACTCTGGCGAAATGTCAGAAGTGCCTCAAGTGCCTCCAAAGACGAATCATCGGACGAAAGCATCGCCATCACTGTGTATTAGCTTTATATGCCGCTCAAAGAAACTCGAAACACGGGCGGTGAATACTCGACGACGGTGGAAAACGTTTTTCGAATTGGGTATAGAGAAGAGCAAGTACTGTGATTGGCATGCAGTGAACAGTTCAATAATGTCAACAGAATGAAACAGACTGTCGTATACATTATTATCAGATTATTACCGTGCACTGCATCCCGAGGATGAAGGGATGGCGAAAATACCATGCGACGCCGGAGCGACGCCGATAAAAATCAGCTGATGCATCGATCGCGGGACATGGCATTTGTGTCGCGTCACGCTTCAGGGGAGGTTTCTTCATCTGTAAACGACAGACGACATCACAGAAGTTTGCATTGGAACTTCTCAGAAAGTGCGTCACGGAATTTTATACTGATTCCCTAGTTAACCAAGCCATCTGTCGTAATGACGGCCAGTTGGACGGATGGACATGAGCCACCTGTCAATGCAACCTGGTTAGATAACGATCACGCGTCACTTCTAGTGACGCGTGCGACGTGCGTGTGGGCTAATACACTTCAAGATAGGCAAGATGTTGTTGCGCATGTTATTCGAAGATCTAATAGAAGAGGTGATGATGCGTACATTAATTTTGTATCGTACAAATCAACCATATATGGTACGGCCAGATCATGTTGGCTGAGTATAGTATCGTACTTACGTCTGTTACACGTTTTACATTCACCATACATCCAATACCAGAGATATGACAGGTTTTTTACATCATGCTGCCATTAATAATTTTTTATTATCTTCTTGTTGAACTCGCAGGGGAATGCGTAAAAAATCTGCCATGAATACGTACTTTTTCCCTCTCAAGGTAGACGTACGACGACTTCTGCAGAAGGGACAGGTATTGTATTGTACGGTATGGTACGGTAACACGTAACCTGCATCTGAAGATACTTCGAGTCCATCCATTCAATGAGCTCCAATGGCTTCGATACTTTTCTTGAACCAGCAGGACGGGGACAGCTACGAACCCCTGGAACATATCCGAACTACACGATTAACTTTTTTAGCGTCCAGAATACACAGTATGGCCGATGTGTTCCTAATGTACTTACCTAATTTGAATGTACATACGTTTATCATCTGTTAGGATATTATGTAGAGTACGTAGAACAAAAAAATAAAAAATCGGAGAAATACCTTTTATGTGCATGAGATTTATGCAAAAAATTGAGAGGCTTTTAGGCCCCTGAAGTGAAAATCTGTGAAAATTTAGGGGTTAAGGGAACTACATTTATTTTTTAGGTGATGAGGTACAGATGAGGTACCATAGTTTCCAGAGCAGAGAGTAGTATATTTTTCTTCGTGTTTGTAGATAGGAAATATTATATAGCATATTATGTATAGCATGATGCTATTCCGATGCAACTCATGCATTTCTAAGCCCCAAAAGTGAAAATCTGATCCCCTTAAGTGAAAATTTCAAAAAGTTAGGTAAACATAGATACATAGAGTAGATATCATGGTTGTGTTTAAGAAGATTCATAAATTAGGTAGGTCAACATCATCATACGTATGTATCATGCAATTTGATGACAGTTCCAACATCGCAACACAGCCAAATCTCTCCCAATTTGCTCAAGCTCATTGGGCTACATAGCTGGATTTTGGTGTTTGCTTGGAAGGAAATGATGGGGCAGAATTAGAGTAGATCTGACGCGATGACCGAGAATCAAGAATCATGCGATGACTGTAAACCGCACGCGGCCATTGACGATCTAGAACAGTACTTTCACAAAGTGGGTGGGATTTGCAGTGATCAACCAGTGATTGATACTAATGCAGTGTGTGACGGTAATACTTGTTGCTTTCTAATTCTCTTGAGTTCAATTGATCAGTGGTCTTGAATTTTGCGTTCTTGCCAATTGCCTTGTTTTCAAAATCTTCTGACTCGTCACTAAATTTGGCCCATGACTCAAGGGGCTGCACTGGTGAAGAGACCAAAATATTTTTTCTTCCAATAACCATGAAACTTGTCAGCCTTGTAGAGATTGGCCTCCCGATCATTTCTCACTAAGGCACCTAAAAAAAATTGACTAGAAGGTCCTCGTTTTCTGTGAAACGTGTCGAAAAAGTTCATTTTGCTTGTGACTGCGGACTAGTGACTGGACTATTCCAGATTGATTAGGTATCATTACATGCACTACATAGATCCACAATATATCAAATTGATCAGTAAACATTAGAGAATCATAATGATGCATTCTATCATGTTTTTGTATCAATATCTAACTATCTAAGCCACTAATGTACTCTCTCCATGCATTTTGCTTCAGTTTTTTTGGATTCCAACAAGACATCAACAATGGATGCTTACTCACCAGCGAGTCTCCATGGGCAACTTTATCTGCATGCCACCCTATCGCATTACTGTTCTCAATCGTTCACTTACTATTGACTCAATCACACCATCACACCATGCTGGATATGAACTCCCATCCTCCTCATCCAGATAAGTGAAACAGTACTCGATCTTGAATCCAATTAGTTCGTTGCCAAAATCAGGCATGACATTTTGTTGAAGCATCGCCGCTCTATCTGTCTCTCTTTCCACCTCTCTCCTTTCTCTCTCCTCCACCATTTCTTGCTTAAACTCCTCACCAGATTTTGCATTGAACCTCTCATCAACTTTCAAGGCTGTCATTGTTCCAAGTTTATGCTGATACTTGTCGATAGACAGGCTAATATTGGGCTCAGATGGTATATCTCTACTGCGCTCTGCTTCAAGTACAACACTGACAAAATGATCAAACAACTCTTTTGATGTGAACGTGTATCCATTCTTGGACCAATTATGACCAACATCTTCCCAGCCAAATCCCTTACGACGGATCGATATTTGTTCTTTAACAGCTCGGAGACGCTTTGATTCACTATCTAGCATTTCATATTCCTCCCTTGCCTGCTCCGGAGTTTTCCAGCAACGGCCAGAATGATACTGCTCAATGTAATCCATTGCTTCAATGTAAGCCTCACCCTTTGCCTCTGCATTCTTCTGCTGTGCGAGTTTCATTCTGTTCAGTTTGGCTTGCCTGCAATGTTTAATTGCATCATCGTGACTTTTTCGAGTTTCTTTCATTTTTCTTCTCCCTGCAACAATGATGGCATTTTGGATCTTTGGATCGAGTCGGTGGAAGAATCCAAGGTCACGCTCTACAATTATTTCATTTCCATTTTCATCATATTGCTTTCGCCTCCTTATCAAAGCAGCATGATCTCTATTCCAATCCCCGTTGCTATTTTGCTGTCCACCAGCAGCACAACTGTCAAATCGGATTGTTCCGAACTGTTGCATGTTTCTAGTAGACATTCCATGCACGGACTCTGAGATATTATTACTCGCCTCAATACCCATTGCAGCCTTGCGCTCTTCTTCGCTGACCACAGAAACACTATAAATGCCATTCATACTCTCAAGATAATGATGGGTCACCTTGCTCTCGTCTCGCAATTCCTGCAGCAATCGAGTTGAGATTACCACTGCTAACTCTAGACAGAAATCGTTGGTCTGGATAATGTCATCCCGCGTTGGATAGAACAATGTAGCCCGTAGCATATCTAACAACACCGCATCAACACGCTGGTTGTTGACATTCATTGCACTCTTGATCTCAAAGATATGCTCAAGGTACTCTCGTAGTGGAGGAATCTTGCTGGTGATTGGCTCAAACATTTGCTCCATCATGAATTCTTCATCAAGAAACAGGGAGGGATCATCGAGGATTGCTTCAAAAGCTTCTTCGAGGCAGGTCAATATAGTAGACATATCGTAGTATCCAAAGTTGTATTCAGACAATTCATGACACTTTCCTGCTAGCCAACGAACTGGCAAACAGACTGACACATAGAGAATGGATAGCACCCTGAACTCCACTCGGAAGATTTTTTTGCTTCAAAGCCGTGATAAATGAAAATGCGGCTTAAGTAATGTATAAAAAGCCGGTAACCCACCCATACACTCTTGAAATTCGGTAACCTCCCGTACCTCTGATGTTTTTGCGGGTATGCGGGGATGTCCCGGTGTTTGTTGCAGTGACCCTGAACCGTGCAACAACTTCGGATGATCGCAGCATAATGAAAAGTTTTGTGGCAATTATGGCGTCACTTTTGCCACCAACAGCAGTTAACCTCCAGTGCAGGAGTTCAAGATGATACTGGAGATTCATCAACACTGCTGGAGCACCCTCCACACAAAGATCTTGATGTGCACCACCACAGGCTCCGGTGGTTGGAAACAAAATAGCTCCGGGGTGATATTTAATCATCCACCACTCCAACTCATCACCATGTCCCTTCGGCTAGTTAGCTGTAGTTCCTGTCAGCTTTTCAACACCCCGAATTGTGTCGACAGGATCAATTTGAACCCGGTAGACCGACGGGATGCTCTTCAAATCATCCTGCATGTAGTTGGTAATGAATTCACAAATCTCCCCATTGAATGCATCAAACCAGACATTTGGCATGTGTCGCCAGCAGTCTGCCATCCTAGATTTGACAATGTTGGCAGGAAGTCCCAAGTTTGCTACTTCTTCTCTCGCCAGAGTTTCAAGATTTTTCCAAAGCTTAACTGCTGTGGAGCATCCATCGGAAGTCTTGAAAGCACCAGCTAGCTTTGCAATTGACAACTTGTCACCAGTTAGGATAGTGGCAAGTATCATGACGTCCTTGTCATGTTTCTCGTTAATAGACTCAATGCACACTTGCAGATCAGTTGCTTCTTGTTGGGGCTGTATCATTTTCTCTAGCCTAGAGGCAGCGAGCTTCTTGTGATGTTCTACTTGCTTAGTAGTTTCCCTAGCCTGAGCCTTTCTCTGTTGTTGAGCTGATTATTCTCATTAGCAACATCTATGGCCATATTGCTAATATCACTGATATTCCTGTCCTTCTTGGTGATGACTTGCTTGAGAGAAGTAACCTGCTCAACTGCTCGTTTTGTAACAGCAGCAACTCTCTCTCTCAGCTTGATGTCTTTTGACAAAATCGTCTCCTCCATCTCATAGCAAATCTTAGTATTCTCCACTCTTAGGTCACAAGCAACATTATTTTTGGCTTGACACATGACTTCAAGATTCTATCACAAGGAACACCTATTGGTTAGCAGATACTCTGATTGTTTATTCAAAAATATTACCAGGTCTTGCACTTCACCTTAATTTCTTTATTTTTACTTTCAATTTCCTTTGCATGATCTTTCACAGTTCTACTTTGGAAGCAAACTTTCTCTCAGCAGCCAACAAAGCTCTTGTTGACCATACCTGTATATCAAACTAGCAACAATAATAAGTGAACATGAATGTAAATACAAAATAAAGGGACACATTCTAAAGACATACATTCTCCTTCCTAACCACTGTTCTAACTGCAGATTCAATATGGTAATCATATTGTTGCTTCTGGGTCTGCAACTCAGATTCCTTCATATCAATGATCGCTTGCAACTTCTTGAGCTTGACTTCTGCCAGTTCAACAGAAGCAGCTGCAGTATCTTGAACATTCTTGAGCTTAGTGTCTGCACCTCTAGCTGCAGCTGCAACAGCAGACCTGGCTTCTTTTGTAGCCGCCCTGCTTCTCGTGACAGGTTCTGTAAGATGCTTTGCTTTGTTGGACACTGCTGACAGTTTCTTGTCCTGATCTACAATAGTACTATTAGCAGCAGATAGTTTGGATAAGGTGCTCTTTAAGTTAGTCTTCAAAACTGCATTTGTGACATACAAAGTGGCAGCACGAGACTGAACAGATTGACAAACAAGAGCACCAGATCCTTATGCGTTGGCACTGGTCAAATTTGCACCGGCATGGGTGTGCTTTGTAATCTTCATCATTCTTCTTTGAGTGTTACTTAGCGCTAAGAATCCTCTTCCTCTTGGGCATCTTCTTCTTGACAGGAACTGTGTGATGGTTGCCATCCTCAGTGATGTCTGGATCTTTTGACTAGAAAAGGGGGGTAAGGGAATGTGTTCTGAAATTAATTCAAATTGGCCATTAAAATGTACCTCTCCCCCATTGTATAAAGGCCCTCAGGCATTCTTCTTGACAGGAACTGTGTGATGGCTGCCATCCTCAGGGATGTCTGGATCTTGTTGACTAGAAAAGGAGTGGGGGGTAAGACAATGTGTTCTGAAATTGATTCAAATTGGCCATTAAACCTTACCTATCCCCCATTGTATAAAGGCCCTCCTGCTGTCACCCAATCCTGCAACAATTTATTCTTGCATAGTTTGACAAAAATGAAGCTGGGGGACTGCAATGGTTGTCAAACCATTGAAAAGGATGGAAAGATATCAATTAGTTTTTGAGAATTTAACAACAATAAATCATGCATGGCATGTTGAAATTACATTTTAGGGCTGTTAGAGTGCCCTAAACTTGTTCATATAATTGCGGGATGAGATGAAGAGGATTCAAAGCAATATCTGATGTTGAGGCTTTAGAATTTTTGCATCCAGCTGGGGGGTTTGCGATTTTTTTGTTACAGTGTTTCTGTGTTGCGGGCCAAAAATCGAAGGAATTTGAAGCTTCCACCACACTTCCGTGGTTAAGGATGTTGACGTTGGGACCTGGCAGAGTTGCAGCTGAAGGGGAGTGGTCTATCTCGTGATCATTCCCGAGATATTTGCTGTCATGGTGACGATGACGAGGGGTACAGCGATCTTGCGTGTTTTGATTTTTGGAAAAGAGAGGCCTACGTGATGCGTAAGCGAAGATCTGGGCACGTAAGGGTGACCCTTACGACCCTTTGGTCCCCCTTACGTCATGTTTTTGGGCAATGCATTCATGTGAGTCGGTGAACCCATGAACAATGGGTCAATTCTATTGCCTGCAATCAATTGTGAAGTTGTGAAGAGCAGTAAAAACGGAAGCTGGCGAGAGGTCAGAAAAGCTCAGTGGCAATTGGCACAGTTTGGGTATCCAAAGTAGCAGTAAAAATAAAAGATACTATTGAGCATGACTAAGAAAATGGGGGGACGAGAGGGAGCTCTGCACTCCCTAGTTGAAGTTCCAAGAATCATGATTTCATCAAACCGTTAATGCTTAAAGCACTTTCAATATCCTCTGGAGATTTGTCCTAGTTGTCAAGTATTATTAAGGATGAATTGAGTCCCAATTTGTCACAGTTCTGTCAAAAGTTAGATATAGATACACCCACCCACATGTATTGCAGTATTCTGCTAAGCTTGTCAGCTCCAGTAAAGGTTGAATTCCCAAGAAGTATCCATCACAGCATGCAATTCAAACAGAGCAGTTTGGTCTACATCAGCCAAATTTAGCATATTCCTTCAAAACAAAATCACATATTCTCGAAGATATAAAGGGGGTGGTGATTTGTTGCACTACCAAAGACAAAAATGTTATCAACTTGTAAGCATGTGTTTCAAGGTTCCATGTCTCTATTATTGTCTCGAACGAAAAGTGGGAAAAAACTCACTCAGATCCAGTTCGTAATATTCCATATATTTAAGGATCCAGGCCAAAATCAATGAGTTAATTGCATAGAGTGGAATGTCATGGACTACCTGACCGCCATTGCCATTATTTTGGTATATCACCCCCACCTTCAATGTCTTTGTCGCCATCAAAAAAGAGCGCAACAAAAAAGGAGAGTTTGACAACATTGCTGGGAAGTTGATATCTTTCTCCTTCTCTACCTATCTGAGTTTAAACATCAATGTATGCCCACATTGAAACAATCAGTGAGATTTTGTTTGTACCACGGCCACCTGCTGTACTCCACTCTCTCTTATATTGCACTCACCAAGGTAACAGTTTGCATGGCATTATCATTTTCCATCATTGATTGATTGTTGATGAGGTTGGTGTGGGTGGTGGACTTTTCTTAAATCACCACTGTGTGGCGGGCCATGCATTTGGATAGTTATGGTTAGCATCTCTGCTTGGGCTGAAATTGTGGTGTGGTCACTTGGTTTATTTTTATTCCTACATAGACATAGGCATAAAAATGAACACTAAACATACTACTCCTTCCCCATATTCACAAAAAAGGCTTTTCTCACTTTGACATATGAGCAAAATACATGAAAATAATATGGAAATGATTGTTCTAGTTTACAGGTGGGTTACACCTATTCTTTTACAAATATCTGGAAAGTATTCATCCAAACAACTCCTAAAGTACATCAATCCCAGGAGATTTCAGCAACTGGGTGTTGTGTTGGAAGCCTTAATGCACATCCTTTTTGATAGTGGTCAACAAGGTGGAGACATCATTCATAATAATAGTATTGTTATAATCTTTGGAAACAGATAGCTCATGATATGAACACCGAATACACATTAAGGACGTATGATAAAAACACAACTTGAACGATACGAACATTTTTGAAAGTTCCTGTGTTTCCTGGCAGTATTTTTTGACAATGCGAGTATGCTTTCCATCATGTTTGCTGATATGAAGCGTTTCTTCCTTCAGAAATGCGATGATTGAATGAATGATTGCTTTCCAATTATTTCTGTCACAATTAAGTCTGTAGAAATGTGGGTTGGATGGATGCGCTACCAAACAAGGCTACGTTTAGTCAAAAACAAAGACTTTAGAAGTCATTTGTCCCATTGCTTCAATCCACTTCTGCAAGGTCATTTGATTGTGTTTTCTCTGTCCATTCAAGTCATACACAAAATGACAAATGACAACAGAATGCAGAATCATTTGCGCCAGACACAAAGAAAAGAGGGGTTCCCTGGGATGAATTTTGATTTGAGATGAGCTTTGATGGAGCATCCTTTTGTATGCAAAAGCAGTTGTACATGCCAAAGCCATTTGCTCTGCCTATATTTCTGCAGCAATGATCCAATGCAAATGTTTCATTGACATAAACAATGTTGACATTCTTTGTCTCAAAACCCTTGGGACCTTCACGGTAACAAAATATTACGCACAACTGCAAAAGGCTCTGACTATATTTGAAACAATAGTTTCCTATTCAATGACCAATACATAATCTGATGGAACTTCCCTGAAAGTTCTATCCACCAAACAAATACACAAGCAAGAAACACAATGACAAATCACCTCAATAAAACAAGCAAAGATTCCGACAACCCAATATATGATATGCAACAAGTAATGAATCACAGAACTGTCCTGACAAATAAAGACAAGAAAAGTACTGCCCAAACAAGCATTATACAACAGTATCAACATGCCCATAATACACAACTCTACCATACTATGACCAGAAGCAAATGGAGCATCCCTCCAATGACAGCTACAACATCAAATCCAATCTGCTGAACTAGGCAGCAGAGTGTGGTTAAAAAATGGTCATATACCTGAGTAAATTCATTTAAAATGTTGTAATTCCAGCCAACAGCCAGAACCAGAAAAACATCTAGTTGAATTTCCAATGATACCGTGGAGGGGATTTTCGTTTCTTGCAATTCCGGTCAGTCGCTGGAATTACAAGATAAATGGGAGTATTTTCCTGAAGTACCGCCCTTTTGCTGTCATTGTTCTGGTCAGTGGCTGGAATAACAAAATAAAAGGACATGTTTCACTCGATTCCTCTCAGGATGTGGACATCCCGGTCAGTTACCGGAATCACGAGGTAAAAGTGCAATAATTGAAACTATTTGCTCATGTTTTATGCCTTACATACTCATACTTCCGGTCAGTGACCCAAATTACGAGATTTCTAGCCAACAACAATTGGCAGCGGTGGGTATAATATGAGGGCGAGTTCTTATGAAATCAACTTTTTACCAGTGTTTAACACAAGACAAATCATGTCATATTTTTTGATTCAAGTTTTACAGGCTTACCATGGGAACGGCCAAAACTCAGCCCACAGACTGAGTTTGGGCTCCCTCCTACTGCTGCTCTCTAGCCAACAATAATTGGCAGCGATGAATAGAATATAAGGGTGAGTTCTGATGAACTCAACCTTTTTTACAAATGTTTTGACTGCATCTCGTTTTCAAATGAGTACTTAAGACTGGGGCTATAACCCCCCTCCCCCCCAAAAAAAGCAGATGAAAAAGGGCCATTGGTGAGCCACATCCAATTTTTCACCTACGGATATTGAAGGCAGTGTCATTGCGTATTTTAGGCTATAACATTCTAACTTTAATGTTTTGTCCGTTGAAAAACCCATACTTTTTCTTGCTTTGCCAATTACTTGCTTTTTTTTAATTGTACTGCCTGTAAAATATCCAAAACAACCTGTTAAGGTACTTTTTTATGTGTGAGCTTGTCCCTATTGTACATGTGTGTATGTATCGTTTTCTTGTCTTGCTGAATGTTGAACTCAGCAAGACAGGTTATGATGACTCCTAAAATTCTGACAACTTGCGCGACATAACTTGAGGAGATTGTGGTGACTCCAACTGCAAAAGTGACAAATCATGATGCAAGTGACAACCTTGTGACATCCCACAGGGTTGTCAGATACAACCAAATGACCACCTGCAGAGTCGTCAGTTACAACATTGTGACAACCTGCAGAGTCATCAGTTACACAGGTGAAAACCCGTCAAGTCATCAGTTACGACCAGGTGACAACATGCAGAGTCGTCGGTTACAGCAAAGTGACAACCCAGTAGTATATTACAGCCACGTTTCAATCCCCAGAGTCATCAGTTACAAATATGTGACAACCCCCAGAGTCGTCAGTTACAACCTACTGATGACCTCCAGAGTCGTCAGTTGCAACCTGCTGACAACCTCCAGAGTCAACAATTACAATCTGCTGACAACTTGTTTGTTGTCAGTTAAAGAATTACCTGATGACTCGGATGACCTAACTGATGACAAGTCAGGACCTGACTATTTTGGTTGTGACTGAAGTGTGAAGTGATGACTCTTGCAAAAATTAATAGTGAAATGGTAGATATAACAGCTCTTGCATATGTCTGGAAACATCATTCCAATAAAGGGTGGACGGTCCATTCACATATCTTTGAGACATGACGTAAGGGTCTGGGTTTTTAGCCCTATAGTCTTACAAATACAGGCCTACCAAGGGAATGGCAGAAACTCAGCCCACAGACTGAGTTTGGTGTTCCGCCCAGCATCGCCCTCTAGCCAACCACAATTGGCAGCAGCAGATATAATATGAGGGTGAGTTGTGATGAACTAGATCTTTTTGCAAATGTTTTTCTACAGTTAATTTTCAATTAAATATTTATTTTCCTTCTACCTTAAAGGCAAAAACTCAGCCCAGAGACTGAGTTTGGACTCCCACTCACTTTGCTACCTGTAAGTAAGTGCGCTTGATGTTTAATTATAATTTTTATTTGAATTAAAATTATGTTTTGTTTATTGTCATTACATTGCAAAAGTGTTGTTGGTGTGCACAAAAAATTGAGTCTTAGTGTTAACGTGGATGGTACGCTGTAGCAGGTTTTCAGTGTGATTCTGAAATTTGGCAGGGTGTGGACATTGAGTGGGCCTAGAATTTATGAGGATGTACTCATTGGTGTAATTTTCTAGTGTGGCATAATAATAGCGTGAATCATAGCTTGCACCTACTCTACACAATGTTACAATATTCTGTAGTCTAACAGTACCTAAACCCAACCAGCAACCCACACGTACACTCTAGTAACCCTCCGGCGCACCTCCAGTTACCTTCTGGAACTCTTCTGGTTATCCTCCTGTACACTGCGGGTAACTCACCTGAACACTTCTACTGTGCCACCGGTTAACATTTCTTTAGCAACTAAGCAATGCAGATATAGTCACTACTTAGATTGATATTGATTCTATAACTTAATGAGAAGTCTGTTTTCCCATAACAAATTCCGATTCCTATCATATGTTGAAATAAATGGGAAGACTGGTTGAGGTCTGGAATTTCCGTTAACCCACCTGTACACTCTAGTAATACTCTGGTACACTAGTGTACCAATTGGTTACAGAAGTGTACAGGGGGGTTACTGGAATACACCATTCAGAGTGGCTCCAGTAACCCTCCTGTACACTCAAGTGTACAGGCAGGTTACCAGTGTTTTTCCTTTGTAGTGTCTAGCATCATGGAATCATGCAAACTCGTAGTGGTGGAGCAAATTCCATGGCATTATGCATAGAGCTCTGTCCACAACAAACTGTGCAGAGAACTTTCTGCAAATATAAAGCTTGTAAAGATGCAGAAAGACAAGCCTAAACATCACCAATACTCACAAATAATTGCAAAATGGTTAAGGACTGCATACAACTATGGACCTGGCCCTGATGTATTCTTTTGTTGATGCAATGAAAAAATAGAGGTTTGTGACATTGGATGTCTATGGCTTTCTGATGTAGCATGGGCAATGCTCCACCATGCTATATTTTCTCCCAGATGAGAAAATGCTTAGAATGAATCTCAGAGCTCTCTCCAGGAGATAGTTTTCACCCCTAGTACTCTTCTAGCTTCAAGGTCATAGTGTGAGTAGCTCCTCCAAAAAATTACAGAAATTTTCTTGAACACCTTTTTACAAGTCGGCCTCCATCTGGACATTGACAGACTCTATCATGCATTTAAAATAGATACCTCCATCAAATGTTTTGCAGGCATACAGTGTTGCACCTTTGGCATGTTACATGCTTCCTGTTCATTATGGGTCCAAAAAGTACATTACAATGTCCTTCTATGCTATCAACAACCTTCCCATAGCTTGCCATCATTTGTGTCCTTTAAATAATTTGAACATCCCTCAGCTATTTGCAACATAGAGAAGGAAAAGTGGGCATTGAGCGATGGGAGTTTGAGGCCACACCACAGGAATCTCAATATAATTCAGAGAATTCCACATGATGAGAATAATTTTTGTAGTCATTCCCATGTACCTGCACGTGATTAGGGTCAGAACTTATAACAAAAGACATGATACATGCATAGTGTTTCTTCTCAAAATGTAGAATGTGACGTGGAAATTTCTACAAAAAAATCTAACAGAATAAATACCACGAGTCCAACTGTCCATACCTCCAAAATTACACAAATATTAAGGTTAAATGAGTACCATAAGATACGACATCATAGAGTATAACATGAATAGTGTGGTACTATGCCATACACCTCTAACACTCTAACACAAACACACCCACCTCACACACCACACTACACACGACACACTACACACCCCAACACAGAGGCTCTAAGTGCTCAGACTAATCTGGCACCCCAGTCAACACCACCCTGAACACTGCAGTGTTGCCTACAAACAAAAAGGAGAGTGGCTGTTAACAGAAGGTGCAAAATAATGAACAATGTTTTACTTTGATGTTGGAATTTATTTTTTCAATTAAATAGTTCTGCCATGTGCCATGGTTATATCTCATGCCAGTGCCAATGCTGTGTCACTCCTAACAACAAAATCACCAAAGGATGTGACAGAAAAGGTGATAAAAATGAGCTTCCCATTTTTTACTTTGATTGCATAACTTAAATTTAAAATTGTTTCTTACATGCCAATTTCACCATGATTTATTTCTCAAGCCCCAAACTGCATCTGGAGATGCTGCCTTCGGCCTTCCCATACCAATAACAACTACAACATTTTTCATGAGGGGAATGTAAGATATTTTCACCTACCAGTTTTTACAGTTCTTTCAGCAATGTTTTTTTCCCAGCAGCTGAGATGTTGCTTCATTTGGAGTCCTCCTTCTGTGTAACAGTAATATCCAAGCCCCGAAACCAAATCTGTAGATGCCATCTTTGTCCTCTTTATACCAACAAAATAGAAAGCAGGTGCTGGGAGTAACCTTCCAATTTTTTGCATTGTATTTTTAGAAGCCCTCTAATTACTTTTTTGAATGTATGCCTCCCTCCCTAGTGTTGTGTTGCTAGGCTTTCTTTTGCAGTAATGAATGAAGTAGATAAGAGTGCCATGTGACTCCCTTACCATCTCATTTTACAGGATGGTGTCATGCCTTGGATTTTGACCTACTTGATTGTAGAAATCA